>JAUCMT010000036.1:19088118-19100251 GCA_032357475.1 Enteromius thamalakanensis
AGTTCAGTCCTGGAGGGCCGGTGTCCTGCAGAGTTTAGCTCCAGCTTGCCTCAACACCTGCCTTGAAGTTTCAAGTAAGAGCTTGATTAGCTGCTTCAAGTGTGTTTGATTAGAGTTGGAGCTGAAATCTGCAGGACACCGGCCCTCCAGGACTGAACTTGGTGACCCCTGATCTAAGAACAAATGAAAATGGAGGGGTTTTGATTTTTACAGAAAATTAAAGAAATTTCTATATTTTATTCACTTGGTAGTTCATGATACAAAGCGTAGTTTCCCTATCAGTGCACATTCTTCGTCTGTTCTTCAGAAGTTGTTTTGTCTAAGAGGAAAAATCTATCCTTTGTGCGATGTTCTTGCTGACCAGGACTTTAAGGGATAGTCACCTAGAACACGACTCAGATGTCATTCCAAAACTGTATAACCCCCCCCCCATACATTTGCTGTTTTTAAGCTAATATTTTTGTGGTTGTGTCATTCAGGTGTTCCTTGCATAACGGACTGTGTGATGGCTGAGCTTGAGAAATTAGGCATGAAGTTTCGAGTGGCTTTGCGGTAATGCACACTTTTACGTCATACGTGTAACAGTAACAATACATGTCTTGAACACTGGGGGACAGGAGCATAACAGTAATCCTTTTTATTTAAATGTCCCTTTTTTAATTGAAATTAAATATATAAAGGGAATAATGAAAAGCTGCAAAATAAGTTGTGTTTTTTAAATCAAGTTTAACTATTTGCAAATCATATGTATTTTTAAATCTACACACATTCACTCTACATCACATTCAGCTGTGAATGACATGAATCACACTTATATAATGATGAAATCTGCCATCATTTCTGTTCTGGTTTGGATGGCACACATCCCATTCCATGTTATTAAAGTGTATTTTTGGTCATTTCATCCAAGGCTGTGAGCATCTGGAGTAGTAATGGTGATAGTATGGGAATAGTAGATGTGGTTCATTAAACTGTGGTATTAACAGGTTTTATGTATGAAATTGGCTACGCTTGCTTCCTTGGTTTTTATACTGATTTCAACTTTATTTGTAGGATTGCAAAAGATCCCCGCTTTGATCGATTACCTTGCTCACACAAAGGAACATATGCTGATGACTGCTTGGTGCAAAGAGTAACGCAGGTATGAAAACTTAAATTATATATATCTATATATATATATATAATATATATCCTTGTATATTTGGTATATTTATTTGAAGGCACTATATGGTTCCAGAGATATAACTGAAGCATATAGTGTTGCTCCAAGAATTTGTTCAATTGTACACATTTTCAGGGTTTGCATACACCATACTTCCTTCTGCTAAAGTTGAACAACTGAACTTCAGTTTATTCAGGATGCCCATTTGGCCATTTATACTGTATCTAATCTTTAATAGATATAACCATAAAACCAGGTCTGACTTTGATTATTCCAAGTCTTTACTCATTATGTTATGCAGACTTTTTTGATCAGCGAGTTATTTAATTAACAGTTATTTACAGTTAGTTTTTTTATTTTATTTTTTATTTCAATGTAATTTTTTTTAGAAAAGCATACATTTGATCGATTCATGCATTTCTTGAATCCAACCCATTAGCCTTGAAGTTACTATTCAAAAGCTACAGGAAAGTGACTTCTCAGAAAAAATGAGCTATTTTTCATGGTTCAATTCAATTAAAAAGATGGCAAAATGTTTTAAAAACACTAACATTCAACACTTTCAAATAATTGCATATTCTTTTTTAATAAACATTGATTGCACCAGGTCCAGATGGACCCAGGTTAAATGCAGATTTTCCATGCATTATGAAGGTTAAGGCACAGCAAATGTGGAGGGTTCACAAAAGCAAGCAATCAAACAAACAAATAATGAGTTACTGTAGATTAAGTGTAAAAATAAAGTAAATTCACAAATCAGTCAAATCAATCAGACGTTGAAGCAATTTTAATACCAGAACTAAAACCCTTTACATTATGATTAAAGCGTTCCCATTTGTTTGATTAGCACAAATGTTACATCGTGGCCACAGTGGACAGAGACCTAAAAAGGAGGATTCGGAAGATCCCAGGAGTCCCAATCATGTATATCTCCAATCACAGGTACACAAGCTCTCTTTTCTTAGACTCGGGGGTTGGGTTTGCTTTATCAGCTGTCAGTGCAAGTGAGAAAGCCTAGGTTATGTGCCAAAATGTGCCTGAAGTCAGTTGCTTTGTGATGATCTTGCAGTGTTTGCGTACTTGGATTGTGTGGATTAGATGCAATATTTGTTAAATAAGCGGACATTTCAAACCTTTTTTTAACTTTGAAGTAAAATTTGAAGTACTGCTTAATAAATCAGCTGTGTATTGATAGTTTCCACATGAGGTCAGACTTTAATAGGAATGCCCCCTGTCAGGCCAAACAAAGCTTTGCTCCATTGACCACCAGTCATTTTTACGTTTGTAGTTAAATGAATATATTTAAGTGTGAAATTCAGTAAACGCCTTATTGTTGATGTGTATTTTGTACAGGCCAGCAGATGAAGCCAGGATATAAATGCAACGTGCAAAGTTTCACGTATTTTAATATTACTGCTTTAAATGTATTTATTTATGCTAAAACTTGAGTTTTGTTCATATAGCTTTTTGAGAGGTGGTCTGCAAAATGTACACTCTTGTGCTGCAGTTCTACGGGTGTGAAACTGGTCACGTGACTACAGACTATGAATAAATAGTTTTTGTATTAGAGATGCATGAAATGAGATGATCTGTGAGCAATGCCAGAAATGAAGGTATCAGAATATCACGAAACACACGGTCCCTCTGGAGAAGCTGATCAGATTGTTCACTCTCAGAGTACTTTCATAGTATGTATTATCGTGACATGGCATCGCCACCAACCGAAGTCAGACCAAATTCTGAACTGGCATGCACTGAAGTCTGAACGATTGAACAGAAGTATCTGTGTAAATGAATATATCTGTTATAATTAGTTTTTTCTATTTTTTTTTACAGGTATAACATTGAAAGGATGCCAGATGATTATGGTGCACCACGGTTGTAGAGGTTGTAGATGCTGTTGTTGTTGTTGTTCGTTTTTTTTTTTTTTTTTTGATCCCCAGTAGTACATCAGAGTAAAGTAAAATGTGAAACTAATCTGCAACCAATTAAAATGACTAGCCCAAATCTAAATGACTAGTTTGTGAGGAACTTAAGAGATCCAAGACGTCCTCTTCTTGATGTTAATGTGTTATTGATTTAGATTATTTGCTGTCTCCCATCAATCATATTGATTTAATCAAGCATATTACATTGGCCTAGTAGACTTAAACTACTGAAATATGTTAACCAAAGCAGTGTTAATTAATAATGAACCTTTCCCCTGAAGCCCCTCCCTGGCACTCTTATGTTCTCATGTTTTTTTGGGCTTCATCTTAACAGTAACGTCTCTGTCAGTTGTTAACACATCCGGTTGGATCTTTTCTGCTTCGAGGCTATCATCAATAAAAAACACCATTATCTGTTTCCGAGTTACATTGTTTGTCAGTTATTATTGTCAGTTATTTATTGGCTAAACACAAGACTACTCACAGGATGACTTGTTAAAGGAATAGTGAAAATTCTGTCATCACTTACTGACAGTCGAGTACTTCCAAATCTGTGTGAATTTCTTTGTTCTGCCGAACACAGAAGATATTTTGAAGAAAGTTTGTAACCAGGCTGTTTTGGGTGTAAATGGAAATTTTTTAAATTTACTTACTACATACAACACATTGATTACATTAAGCTCACCTTATATGAATATGTTTTCTAATCAATTTTATTTTAAGTGTTAGTGTGATTGTTTCTAGAATACAGGGATTCAGATATTGTGTAAGAGTGAAATAAGCAGAAGTCAACAGTAGCGAGTAGCACCAGGGTGATGTGCTTCAAATAAAACAAGTCGAGGCAACTTCCATTTGGTTTTTCATTTGCAGTCAACATGGGTCACCATTGACTTTAAGGACAATTATACTAAGAAAGTCAGTGGTAACTTCGTTATTAATGACAACTAAGTTTGTTAGAAATACTGTTTCAATTTCAGATTAGTACGAATACTTCTTGTGAAATGCATTTGCGGTGCTGCTTTTGTTGAGGTAAATATATCACCAGCTTTTTTTGCTCGGAAATTGCTAGTGAATGTTACAAATAATCATAACGGAATTATAAGTAACTGAATTGAATTTGATCACAGATCAGATGTTAAAGTTGAAATATTAAAATAATATTTTTTTATAAACTGCATGTATTTGGCAGTATCGTGAAGGGGTATAGCTGACGGGTCTGATCAGAAACAGAAGCTAGTGGTTATTCAAGCCATCATTTTTGTAAAACTTTTTAAAAAGTAATAGATTGCTGAGCGTTGCTTTTTGTTGTTCTGCAAATTCTCCAGTGTACAAAGTAACACAAAATCTATGAGATCTTCAAAAAAACTGCATTGACAGTAGCATAAAATAGAAAAGAGAATGTGCTTTTTTTTTTTGCAGGTTGCCATCATTTCCTACGATCTGTTTGTTATTAATGTGACTCCATCTGGCTTTGAAAATATTGAATTACCTTTGCATCAGGCATGTAAACTACACCATCCAAACCAAGGTCTTGAGGATTTGCTGCAGATGGAAAGATTGAGAGATAGTGAAGGCAAACATTCAACCTTGACATTTGATACTGTGTGTTTATAGAACACATTAAGGACACTGCTAATTACAGGTTCATTTATGTGTTACAATCTGAAGCTTTGACTTCTGACAAAAAAAAAAGTAATTGTAAAGTAATGCATGGCTGGCTGTAGATTTGAATATGTGAAATATGATGTCTGAGTATTGCTTTGAGCTGGAAATTTTTTTTAGACATTTAAATTCAATTACATATTATTTCTATTTTTTATTTCCCCACTCAACAATGTAAATGATAAAAAAATATTGTTCATTGAAACTATAGTACATATTCAGTCGTTTATTTCATTTTCCTAATGGATTACAAGGTCAGCAAGGGAACAGTCCCACACCTGGTTATGCACACACACACACACACACACACACACAATGGGGCAGATGTCAGAAAGGTATAAAAGGTAGCTGCTTCTGAGAACACAGACTGATCACATCTCGCAGGACTTCAAGAACAAAGGTACATTTTCAAATTCAATGTATGAACTTAAAAAGTACATTTAAATGTACAAATGTAGCCTAATGTATGCGCACGTTTCACCTTTTTCTTTTATAGCCATCATGTTTTGGACAAGATATGCTGGAGCGAGTATATTTTTGTTTTTTATGCTGCTTCATCTTGGCCAGCTGTATCCAAGAAATGACATGAATAACTGTAAGTGACTAACCAACGACTACATTTTGATACTTCATATGAAACATTTTCTTTACTATTATATTTTTATTTCATGCAAGTTGGATGTGAGGAGTGCAAACTCAAGGAGAACAACATTTTCTCAAAACCTGGAGCTCCTGTCTATCAGTGTATGGGATGCTGTTTTTCTAGGGCTTACCCCACGCCCCTAAGGTCCAAGAAAACCATGCTTGTCCCAAAAAATATCACATCAGAAGCGACGTGCTGTGTAGCCAGAGAAGTTAAACGGGTAAAAAGTGCATTAATAGCTGCTATTGCTTTTCATTATATTCTTATTTTACTTGAGTATATAACTGTATAATTTGTGTGTTTATTTTTAGGTGATTGTCAATGATGTCAAACTAGTGAACCACACAGACTGCCACTGCAGCACCTGCTACTATCATAAGTTTTAAAAACAACAACAACATTGAGACATTCAAGATTTGCTTGTGTTTGCCTAAAACTAGTTATATTCCCGTCTACCTGTCATTTTACAGCACTTATTACAATTTTCTTAGCTGTTTGTCAAATTGTCAATGCTGGGTGTTTTTTCCACCATCATTATTACTGCTAAATGTGAATATAACACAGAATGTGATATTTTATCATTAATAAAATTCAAAGAAAACATCCTCACTGAACTGTTAATAGTTTAAGCCCTCTTTTAGTGGTAATTGCACACATATTTTGCCATCCTACTGATGTAAGATTTAACCCATATGTAAAATAAAAAATATGATTGCTTATTGTGACATGCTTTGTTTTTTCTTTTCTTTGTCACTTTTATACTTGCCCTATCGTTTGTATAGACTGAGGGTGATTGAAATTGTATGTTTGCGCGTTAAAGCCTTCCATTTTGGAAGAATTTCCAGTAAATGGTTCTTATAAGAACCTTTTTTCCCTCACAGTTAAAAGAACATTTTAATCAAAAGCCGTTAAAAAGACTTGATGCCACAGAAGTTAGCGAGAAGCTGGTTTGTGACGTCATGATAAACTGACCAGTGCAACAGCGATGAGCGCATTTAAATAGAAACCACATCATTGTGTTTTTACTAAACTGTAAACGTGTTACCAATGCAAAGCTTGTTTAGCCGTGCCAATAAAGCCTCTTGAAGACGAGTACACTAGCAAAAACAATATTGTCTTAAGATTTTTTTATAAATCGTTCCTCTCATGTGTTTGAAACGATAGGCTAGAGGTTATTCATTTAGACGCCCGCATACCGCCTGCGCCATTGCTGGGACAGAAGTTTCGAATACTACTATGACGAAAGACGAAGGGTGATAAATATTAATCATGGTGCTTTGATGCAGTTACTATGGCGACTGCTTCACAATCATAAATATTAAACGCGTCTTGCAGACGTCGCTTAGTTACGTTGCTTCAATGCAGATTTTCTCTAGAATATTAATTAGGTCGTGCTGACGTTGCTCAGTAACCCTCTAATAGCGAATGCACGGGTCATGAATATTTGGATCAGGCCTTGGCCGTAGTAGTTTGAGATATTTGGGCTGGTGTGAATGCAGCGAAGATGGCGGAGGAGGAGGGCAACGCGACTGAGGTTGTGGCCCTCAGACACAAATTTCAGGATCTCATCTCTGAATTAAAAAGGAGCTCCGAGTCGACGCTAGACGCCTCCAATAGTTTTTGTCAGGATTTCTGTCAAGTACGACTTTATTCATGCGTTTTGATCCATCAGTCTTTGTTCGTGGACGATGCTGCATGTTTGCATCGCTGCACCAACGATAACAAAACTAACAATAACAACACAGTCATGCAGAAACGTGATGGGTAAAACACAGAAAGCCGTGTGATGGAGCGACGAAGCACGATTGTCTTGTAAAGTCATGAAATCTTGCAGTCATGCCGTTTGTTTGTATGGTATGGTCACAGCTCCTGATGGCTAACACATTAGCTTATTGTAGCAGCAGACTGTACTTTTACTCAGAAAAAAAACCAAAACATGTATGTGTATGTTTGCAATCTTATGTTATCTATATAAAAACACAGCATATGCTATTTAAAGAGATTTGTATTGAGGGAAAGTGCTGTTCTCAATTCTTTGTAGTCCGTTTGTGACAATATTATTTGACCAGCAGATTCAGTAAATCATGCTAAAATCCTGTCAGTATATGACTTGAATATTTGGAATTTGCAGATCATAGAAATCCCTGCTGTTTTGACTTATTTCGTTATTGCTCTTGCTACTGTTACATCCCTTTGTTGGAAATGACTTTGGGCTGGACCATTTCTTTATGTCTTTTTTTTTTTTTAATGCAGGTTTTAATGCATCATGGATGTCAGTGGAGACCAGATGAAGATCCACTTCCTCTTTTGGAGATGTATACAGTAGCTATAATGTGTTGTGCCGAGGCCAACCCGTTCCTCAGCCCTGAATGTGAACACGTCACAGATGTGCTGGAGAAGTTGTCATGGTGAGGATATTTTTCATTAGTGTTTTTTCTGTATTGATGTATCACAGTAGCTTTGCATGCTTGTTCTCTCTTTTGAGGTTATTTATTTATTTTTTAGTATTACTTGAACTGCATATTTGGTTATAACACATAAAAACACATGCCATTTCTTTAATGGGGTTCATGATTACCACAGATATTTTGTTTACTATTTTAATCATAATTATTTAAACCGATTGGCCTGCTGAAATGGGGATTGTGTCTGTAATAGCAACTTTAAACTTTTAATATCCTGAGATTTTGAAGAATATGTAGCTCATAATGAAGAAAATGATCAAGATCGCATCCTAATTCACTTTTAAGAAGTCACTGAGGCTAAATATTAACAAAGTACAAAGATGATTGTATTATTGTTTGTAAAGTTGAAGTACTCCTGCAGAAGGCACCAATTGTAAAGTAATGCACGGCTGGCTTTTAAGATGTCAGAGTATTGCTTTGAGTTGGGAAAATTGCTTTAAATTACATTTTATATTTATTTTCAATCCTAAATGTTTAATCATTCAAAGTATTTGTGTTTTTACAATTTATATGACTTTGAGTTGAATTTAATTATTAGAAATATACATAAAGAAATTGTGTGTACATTTGCGTTTTGTTGTGCTTTAAATTTAATTTGCATTCAAATAAGTAAATAGTCAGTAATAGAATGAGCTAAATAAAAGCAATCAACCAATAGAATAAAGAAGTAGATGACTTTAATATACAATATTATACAATATTAAAGATTCATGCTGAGAGTTTACATAATGTATGCAGTTTGAATGTTTTTAATTTTTATATATATAATATAAATGGTGACCACTTTCAGGCTAATTATTCATGGCTTATAAGTATAGTTGTTAGTTGTACATTTGGTCATTTGTTGTTTTGTTTTTTTTGTTGTTGTTTTTTTTATGACACGCCTAAAATGACGACTATATATTTTACAGAACTTTAGTAATATTGATTCTCCTTCACTGAGATTTGCTTAGTGAGAGATGCATAATGCTGACTTAACACTGATGGCTGAGTCGTGTCAAAGTCTAGAAGCTGTGATACTGTCTGGTGGTACAGAGAGAGTTTATTGGTTAAAAGAATGAATGACATTGTCGTTGTTTATAGTTTTGAATGTCATTCAGGTGTGTGCAACAATTCTAGTTCATATTGCTGCAGAGCTGCAGTTCTCTATTTAACCATATAGTGGCCTGCTATGCTATTCACTAATTAAAAACATCAGTGCATTAGTAAACAAGTCACTTTTGAATACAGTGTTCGTGAATGTACTCATTAGATGTTCTTGTTTCCTCTTAGGAGCTGTCTGAATCTTCTGTTGTCAATCTCTGAGCAAATCCCTGGTGCCTTATGGGAAGAGTTTCGATCTTCTGTCAAGGTCAGAGACGATACTCAATTGCATGTGTTTGTTACCATACAGGTATCGTGCAGCAGATGGGAAAGTAAAGGCACAATATGTGAGATTTTTGTTACAGTGCACAGTGTTATGTATTTCATGTAGTTATGTACTTGCGTTATCTTAAAAGTTCTGTAGGAGTCGTAAATTAAAAGAAATTTCATATTTAAATGATGAACCGTCCCTGTTTATTGTCTTCTATCAATGACGCAATATTTATTTATTTATTTGGTAGTTATTTATTTTACATTTCGATTGAGTGATTATACTCACCACAATCCCAAAAATTAACGAAATAAAGTAAAAACAAATATTGTGGTGTGTCTGAAGTGGAGAGAGCTTTGTAAAAAACTATGCTCACGCGTGTGTTTTAATAGACGACTAAGTAACTGTATATTATTCATTGTGTAAGTAATAGTCATGTGCGGGTGGTTAGGTGATAGAACAGATATAAATGAGCTTTTCATCCGTAAACATGATTTGTGAAAACAACATCTCATTGCTACTCTGTTATTGTATTGAAAGTGTGACCTCTAGTGGCGTAAACTTACATATTGTGCCTTTTAATGAATGAACCTAGATCATTAAAATATGAGACAGAATCATACAATTAATCATATAAGCATCAAATTTCGATAAATGATCAGCTTTATCCACCGCTGAATCACAGCCATCACACAATTAAAATAACTTTTTTACTGGAATATCTATAAATATATTTTAAAGTAAACATTCAATGGTTTGGTTAAGGGCTTTATGGATAGAGAGTTGGACCTGCGGGTTCAAGTTCCATGTCCTGTAGGGATTGTGGGTGGGGGGAGTGGATAGCCAACGCTCTCTCCACCTTCAACGCATTGCATTACATCAAAAACACAAAGCAATGTTTTTTTTAAAGCAACATAATATGACCCTTTTAATACATACATCCAGGCATGTAGTGGGCGCTGTAAACACATGTATGACTGTTGCACTGGCACCTTTTGTGGCGAAGTGCTTCATTGATTGAGATTCTGATTTAAGCTCATATCGCACCAGCCCTAGTGCTAGTTTTTAACAGAATCAGAATTAACTTTATTTACCAAGTGTCCCCTTGGTACATGCATACTTATCTGACATGAGAGCAGAAAACAATTCAATAGCAAGGCTTAACAATAAATAATACTAATCTTTCTGAGTATTTTATGTGCAGAACGTATTACAGAACTCAGGAAGTCATTCCTGTGTTAGCTGTTTAGGCTGGAAATGCTTAGATGTTCTAGTGCACAAAGATCTATAGCGTCTGCCTGAAGGGAGAAGGGTTGAGGGTCTCTACAGAAGTCTCCCGTCATCGTTTGTGTACATGGTTGTTGTGACTGCACCAGACAGCTAGCTGCTCATCCTCACCATCCTGAATGAGAACTATGACTGTAGTGTCATCTGCAAATGTCAGGAGCTCCAGTGCTATTGGTGCGGGTGTTGGATGTGAATATTTCCGCCCTTATTGCACGCTGTCATGTTGTTGTTGTTTTCTGTTAATGCAGATGGCTCATGGCATTCTTCAGGCACATGGAAACTCACAGCTTCACACCCTGCTGACTCTAGCAGAGGAGAATGGTGTGTGGTCCAATGCCACGCTGTGTAGCCTTCTCTCAAGTGACATCACTAATGTACAGAAAGGTGAAATGTATTCTACTGTCTATAACTTTCTTGTTTGAATGTTCTGTTTTTTCTTACTCGCTTCCAGATTTTGATGATAACATTAATTTATAATTGTACTGCCATTGTTGTTAACATGATTGAATGTGCGTCTTCCATAGTACCTGAGTTTTTATCTCGAGAAGGACCTGAACTACTTCAGATGCGTATAAAGCACCTAATGAAACAGAAGCATACAGAGAAGGCTGCAAGACTAGCTAAGACATGCGCAGAGTTTCCAGAATTTGGAGGCAAAAAGAACTTCAAACAAATCTACCTCGTATGTCTGTGTGAAACAAAGCCACAAGAAGAACTTATGCAAGAGGTAAGGGTCCTTAAAATCACACAAAAAATGTCTACTTTGCATCGTTGCTGAGGTTTAAGCATATTTTCTGATAGTTTTCTTTCAGGCTTTTTGTGTTTCTTATGGTATAAGTTATAACTAGTGGTTGGCCGATTAGTTTTCAGTAATAAAGCTTTTTCTGTTTGACCGATACGTTCAAGGCAGGACTTTTATTTTGATAATGTGACATATAATAAATACAGGTTTAAAGTGCACACGCTGAGCTTTAATTTGAAGGCATTCTCATCAAAATTGGAGAATAGGTTAAGAAATGACATAAGTAATTGTCAAGTTGACTCAAAAGCTGTTCTATGGAAAGGTCTGGACTATTCTTTTGTTATTTCTACATCAATTAAGCCGGTAAAAGGTTGAGAGTTGATTCTTTTCCACTGTGTGGTACGACTCGGCTCGGCACGGCTCAGTTCGGCTTAGTTTGCGCTTCCTCTGCAGTTTAGTACTGCTTTAGAGTGGGCGGGATTATTCACGTGTCGCTATAGTTGCGCCGCCTCTACTGCCGTGACATCCTCGTTAACGCGCCACAAACAAACACACAACAATGGAGTGTTTCTCATTCCACGTCGCCCCAATCAAGCTCTCGCTGGATCCGCTCCTCGGCTATCAACGAGAGGAACGTCTGTACTTCCTAAATAGACCACAAAGCCATTTTTGGTTGATACAAAAAGGTGCGTTTCTTCAAACAAAACCGTTGCGTCCGATCCTTCGCTGGCTATGCTGATTGAAATCAAGCTGGTGTGTTGTGTCTCGTGTCGCAAGTTCAGTGACGCAGTAATGACGATTTTGTCCGGCTAGTCAGCGACCAGCAGAGTTTACACGTCACGTTTTGGTAACGGTACGGCTCGCTTGGAACCTCGACTGAGGTGGTACTA
>JAUCMT010000036.1:19100351-19113306 GCA_032357475.1 Enteromius thamalakanensis
ATAGCGGTCAGATAAGTATGATTTGAACCATGCTAAGGCACTTCCACTAATGCCAACAGAGTTTTCTAGTCTATTCATGATAATGTTGTGGTCAATAGAGATCCAACAACACTAATAATGAGGTACAACCACGATCAGATGATAGAAACAGGTCATTAGAAACTCTAATTAAAGCGGTCTAAGAAGGAATATAATTTTGAGGATACTACCTTTTCTAGTATCTTTGACAGAAAAGGGAGATTTGAGATCGGTCTGTAATTAACAACATTTTTGGGGTCAAGTTGTGGTTTTTTAATAATAGCCAGTTTGAAGGCTTTGGGACATACCCTAATTGACGACGGGCCGTTGAATTATTAGAAAAATAATGCACACCCGAAGGGAATCAGGGAATCTACATTGCATTATCTCTGATGTGATACTGTAGCTGACAGCTGCACAGTTTCTGTTTTATATCTAATAGTATTAATCTCGAAAGTAAAATATTGCATAAAGTCATTACTGCTGTGATCTTGTGGAAAGTCAGTGCCTGTTGATGCTTTATTTTTTGTTAATTTGGTCACTGTATTAAATAGATACAGAGGGTTATGTTTGTTTTCTTCTAATAGGGACAAAAAACAATCAGATCTAGCGTTTTTTAATGTTTTTCTGTAAGTTAGCATATTTTTCCACCAAACTAAATGAAACCCTTCGCGCTTGTTTTCCACCAGCTACGCTCCATTTTCCGGACTGCTCTCTTTAGGGTGTGAATATTCAAGAATTTCAACACCATTGACATTGATTCCAGGTGACAGTAATAAATCTAGAGTAGAGTTTCTTTGGTTTGGGTCAGGTGTACCAGTACAAGGTCCTCCCCTTTGGGCTGGCCCTGTCTCCCTGCGCAATATATATCACTCCAGATAGGCGTTTTCCCGGAGTGCCGCTGCTTACCCTGGACAGACCTTATGTTCCTACAGGCCGGATTCCCATTAGGACAGGTGTCGGGGGAACAAGGTAGTCTCCCCGGATGGTTCTCTGACAGGCCGAGGTGCAGTGAGCAACAGGCAAGCAGCTTCGGGCTCGACCGATGTTGCAGGGCATACATGTGCTTTTCCGGACAGACAGATTTGAAGTTGATTCGGGAAGGCCCAGGTGGATCTGTTCGCCTCCCAAAAATGGATCACTGCCAAGTCTACGCTCTGAGGTGAGGTCTGTTCACGGACTTGTGCTCTTCTTGCTGAGAGGATCTTAAGAGATGCTCGGTTGGTGTCATGCTTTCCTTCCTTCAAGAGAAGTTGGAATGGAGGCTGTCCCCTTCCAGTCCGAAAGTCTATGTCACTGCTATCGCGGTCTGTCATGATACAGTTGATAGGCTTTCCCTGGGAAGACACCATCTCATCTGTTTCTTATGGCGCTTTTCCACTGCGTGGTACGACTCAGCTCGGCACGGCACGGCTCAGTTCGGCTCGGTTTGTGCTTCCGCTGCAGTTTAGTACCGCTTTAGAGTGGGCGGGATTATTCACATGTCGTTATAGTTGCTCCGCCTCTACTGCCGGGACTTCCTCGTAAACGTGCCACACACAAACACACAACAATGGAGTATTTTTCATTCCGCGTCGCCCCATCAAGCTCTCGCTGGATCCGCTCCTCGGATATCAACGAGAGGAACGTCTGTACTTCCTCAATAGACCATGGAACAGCCGTTTTTGGTTAAAAAAAAGGTGCCTTTCTTCGAACAAAACAGTTGTGTCCGATCCTTCGCTGGCTGTGCTGATTTAAATCTAGCGGGTCTCGTGTCGCAAGTTCAGTGACGCAGTAATGATGATTTTTTCCGGCTAATCAGTGACCAGCAGAGTTTACACGTCACGTTTTGCTAACGGTACGGCTCGCTTGGAACCTCGACTGAGGTGGTACTAAAAAAGGACCAGGTACCAGGTACTGTTCCCAGTGGAAAACCCCCCAAAAGTGAGCTGTACTGAACCGTACCGTACAGTACTATGCAGTGGAAAAGCGCCATAAGTGTGCTAGATACATTTGAAAGCTACCACATCATGCCGTATAAAAATGGTTGTAGGCCCTAATTCCTAAGCATTTTGTGTTATATTTTTGGTCAACTCTTTGAATTAAAGCTTAAAGTCTGCACTTCAGTTTATCTTGATTGTTTTATTTTTAATTCATTTTTGTGGCAGAGCTGAAATTATGAAAATTGTGTCAGTGTCCAAATATCTATGGATCTAATGGTGTATATATAAAATACACTATGGTGAGCCCCTCATAGGTTAAGTGAGTATTGGTAATCATCTTCTAACAAGGTCATATGTGAAGGTAAGTGAACTGAACGTCACTGTGAGAGCTAGGCACTTCTCACCCCTCTAGAAACACCATAACATTTTGTGTGCTTTTAGATTCAAAATGATTAACTTGGTCTCATAAGACCAGAGTATGGATTGCCAGAAGTCTATATTTGGCACACCAGTGATCACAGCAACATAAAAAAGCATATTATAGAAGTGGTCATAATGTTCCTGCTCATCTGTGTGTCAAATATTCAGTCTGAAAATAATTTTGCATTGTTTATCCATTTGGTCCATCATTTAAAATCTTCCGAAAAAGTACAACCTTTATTTAAAGGGTAAAAAAGTGGGAGGGAAATCACTTTAGAAAAGAAATATTATTCTCTAGTCACAATGGCCACAATTATTGGTGCCCCCTTGACCAGAAGGGGCTTGGTCGACCAAGTTATTGTTAGTCGCTTAGTCACAGGACAAAAAATCCACAGGTGAAGTCATGCAGTCTGTGACTAATAGATCGTTAACGGCTGGTTTATGGCAGTACAGTATACTTCAGGTGCATCCAACACTCCTTAAATAAGACTAATAAGACTTAACTAAAAGAGGAAGGCGATGGTGTGCTCACTTGCTCTTAAAATACTGCTCATTTTGGTCAAACAGATAAAAGTAATACATCTTTCTAATCTGTGAAGACTGTTTATTTGTGTGCGCTCACAATAAAAAAAAACTCACTTTTGTGAAATGAAAGCAAACAGAATGTGCTTTCTGTTGTCTCGAGTGCTAAACACCACTTATATCATTGCTTTACAGAAAATTAAACTACAGCTATAGAGAGTGAAGTGTATGCTTTCAAATAAATCAATTCAAATAGAATACAAATATTCTTTGATTGTGTAATGTATATGAAACATACAAACGCATCACTATTGCAAAGATGACGAGTCTGAAAGCATTACTTTATCAAAATATTAAAACACTAATGCGGTCTCCTTCACAGTTTTTAAGACACATTCACAATCATCACTACTGCCGGTGTGCTGCGGCTAGTTTGTGTGTGTACTAGAATAGAATGGAAAAGATAGAAGTTCTTGTGATTAAATTATCTCTGAAGTGTCAGCGCTGATAGCCTTGTGGGCAGTGCGCTAACATTCAGCGCTGTTGCACTTTAGGCGTCTTGAGTTCGAGTCCCGGCTCGCAGACCTTTCCCGATCCCATCCCCCTCTGTCTCTCTACCGCTTAACTTCCTGTTAGTTATGATCTATCCTATCTAATAAAGGCAAAAAAGCCAAAAAAAAATCTCTCTAAAGTAGATTCCCATTTAGTTTTTTTAGTTTTTTATTTTATTTTATTTTTTTTAATCATATCAGAGTGACTATGAACATAAACAGGATATAAATATGAGGAACACAAAGGCCAAATTAATTCCCTATGTCATGCATCACAAGGATTAAAACCACACAATATATTTATACTAGAATCATCCAAACACAAACTTCAGCATATTGAGTTGTCCAACACGACTGGGACTTCATTGGCACTGGCTTCTATGGTCAGATGAAACTTAAAATAAAAAATAACTTTTTAGCAACAAACACTGATTAAAAAAAAATGCCTGTGTGTAAAATGAAATAAACTGATGTATCTTTAATGTCGAGGGCCTGTTTTTCTGCCGGAGCTCCTGGACATCTTGTTAGATACATAGCATCATGGATTCAAATAATAAAAATTAATAACTGACTGTCCATGCAAGAAATCTTAGGCTCTTTCAGAAGGACTTTGATCCACAAACAAACATTAGAACCAAAGTAAAAATGGGTCACTGGGCACAAAACCAAGCTGAAGCTGAACCCTATATAAATGAGTGGGGTGAGCTAAAGAGGAGATATGCCATCATGGAGCTGGGAATCTGAAGGGTCTGGAGAGATCTGGATGAAGGAATGGTCTCCAAAATCTTCAGGCATTATACATGAGGATTCGGAGCAGTTATCTTGGTAAAATAAGGTTTGCAAAAAGTATTGAATAAAAGGGTATGATTAATTGTGGCCAATGTGTGTTAGAGATAAACACTGATTTCATAGTGAGATTTCTCTCCTCTCTCCTTTCTCTCAACTGAATATGTACTGTTACATGTGTGTATTAAATAGATTCTGTTCTAACCTTAATTCATTCCGTTATGTTTGGCAGATAAAGGAGGTGGACTGCAAAGAGGCTCTGGACATGATTTGTAATTTAGAGTCTGAGGAAGAGGAAAAGGGAGCTCTCAGCCTTTGCACGGCATTTTTGAAGCGCCAGCTGCTCAGTGGTGAAGCTTATTGTGCCTGGTAAGCCCCTTTCACACTCAAAATGTTCAGTCACTACAGAAGCACTGCACTAACAATGTAAAAGTCATTTTGATTACAATTAACAAAATAGTTCTTAATTTTGTTATTACTCATTTTGTATTTTTACAGTGCATGCATAATTATTTTGCAAGTCAATATTCTGATCATGTATTTCTGCTAAGCACTTTTTTTTTTTTTTTACCAAGGAATAGAGAGACGTCTTTAGCTAAGAGCAAGGTCAGGGATGACCTCTTCTCATGTGTAACCTCCTAGTGCAATGTGCAAAAACTCCCTTCTCCCTAATGAAAGCTTGGAGTGAAAACCAAATTATTTCAGGGGCCTTAAACTTAATACTTCTAACAGCTACGGTTCAACATGCTTATTTGCTGATCAACATCAGGGCCCGGTTTCATAGACAGTGCTTAGCCTGAGCTAGGATTAGGGCATAGTTCAATTAGGACATTTTAAGTCATTTTAATAAACATGCCTTAAAAACATTTCTGGTGTCCATCTAAAGACAAAAGAAAGGCACAGGCATGTTGTAGGATCAGTCGGTGCAAGCTTGTATGATCAGAATATTAAAGTGCTTTGTTATGCACACACTGTGTAATGAGTGAAGAAACACAACCTGATACTAAAGAAGTTTATGATGTGTCTGGATGACTGTGTAAACGTACTGAATGCACCAGTGTTCCCATTTTCATTATCAAGATACAGACATGCTGTGAGTAAGAGATTTATTGTGCATTGTAAGACAACTTGATTGAGTTTAACGGAGGAGTTCCATTGAGCTTGCATGAAATAAATTCTATCATTTTTTAATAAATCATGATTATCATTGTGCATTGTACATCTTACAGGGAGCTGACACTGTTTTGGAGTAAACTTCTTATACGGCTTGAATCAAAACAGGCCTTTTTGGAGCAATGCAGACTGTTCGCACGCCTCTCTGGGAGTGTGTACCATATTCTGCTCCTCATCAAAGTCATTCAGGCTGAGGTTAGAAAGGTTTTTGTTTTTATGTCAATGTGATTTGGAAATTATGGCATTAAGGTGACAGTGACATTTGTGTTTCCTCAGGTTGAGAAAGGTGGACTTTCAGTGTGCATCGAAATGTGCATTCAAGCACTAAAAATGGGAGTCAATGATAACGAGGGCTGCAATATTTCCATCTGCAAAACAATCTCTTGTTTGCTGCCTTTAGACTTGGAAGTAAAACAGGCTTGTCAACTCACTGAGTTCCTGATAAAACCATCGTTGGATGCTTATTATGCTGTTGAGACTCTCTTCAATGAGCCCGACCAAAAGCTTGAGCAGGATGATCCACCGATTCTAAATTCACTACGCTGTGACCTGTTGTTGGCCTTAAAGACTAAGTGGCCTTTCGATCCAGAGTTCTGGGACTGGAAAACCCTAAAACGTCAATGCCTTGCTTTGATGGGTCAGGAGGCAGCAGCGATATTGCCTGACAAATTTACTGACAGTGAAGACAATGAAGTCCATGACCTTGACGAGAAATATTTTAAACATCTGCATTTTACCCATAGTCCTACATATGAACTCAGTGAGGTTGAACGAAAGAAGAAAAAGGAATCGAAGAAGATGAAAGAGAGGGGATTTGTTTCTGCTCGATTCCGCAATTGGCAAGCGTATATGCAGTATTGCGTTTTGTGTGATAAAGAGTTCCTTGGACACCGGATTGTAAAGCATGCATTGAAGCATGTCCAAGATGGGATTTTCCGTTGTCCAATATGTGCCGAGACTTTTGAAACTAGAGCAATCCTAGAGCCTCATGTGGCATCACATGTAAAACAGTCATGTAAGGAGCGCCTTGCTGCTATGGGTGTGAGCAAGAAACGTCCCAGTTCTGACACCAAGTTAACACCAGCTAGCAGTACTTCGAGCCAAGCAGATGAGCACTACATCAAAAAAGAGCACTATAGCAAAGATAGCCAAGGGACGATTTGCAATAACTTGTGTGCTTCAAACGGTAGTCCCATCACAAATGTCAAAAGTAAAATGAAGTCGTCGTCCCCAAAACAGGGCAAACCTATTCGTGATGTTAGCAACACTGAACTTTGTTCGTGCCCCGTTTCAAGCTGTCAGAAAGTTTTCAAGTACTTCAGGAACTTGGTTGCACATGTTAAGGCCCACAAAAATGAGCAGGAAGCAACACATTTCCTTGAAACACAAAGTCAGAAGGCTGTGTGCCAATATTGTCACCGCCAGTTCGTTAATGTGACCCACCTTAATGATCACTTACAGATGCATTGCGGTGAGAAGCCATATTTTTGCATTCAGCTTGGATGTAACTACAGCTTTTCCTCTCACGCTGAGCTTCTGATACACAGAAAAGAACATGCTGATTTTAAGGCACAGTGTGCATATCCTAACTGTGAGCGAGTATTCGGCGAGACATACTTGCTGTATGATCATGAAGCGCAGCACTACGTGTCGTTCTCCTGCAAAAATCGTAACTGTGACAAGGTGTTCTACACCCTGTCTGAGCTAAATTTGCATCAGAAAGAACACACAAAGCAGGACCGCTCTGCTGTTGATGTGGGCTCACCTTCTCAACTGGAATTACCAGCTTCGACTTGTCCTGCCTTAGAGTTGCCTCCAAGCCAAATTAAAGAGGTTTCTCAAGAGTCTACCCCAGCGGAAATGAAAGCCACAGCTGAAAACACAGTAAACACCGCTCACGATTCCACAGAACAGCCCAAGCACCTTGTATCAGGAACAGCTCAGTTGACGGTAAGCAAAAATGATTCCCAAACGAATGTTACTCAGCCTGAAGGAGCGAAGACATCTCATTGTCTTGGAAGAGCAAAGCAATCACATCTTGAATCATGCTATGTAAGACTGCAGCCTATTTTCATCAAGTGCAATAATCCAATATTTTTAAATGCACTAAAAGAAGCTGACAGTGAAACTCAAACACTCTTGAAAGACAAAAAATTGTTTTCTTTTCCACAGAGTCAGCCTGAGCCTCCAACATCGAAGTCATCTCCCTCCGTGACAAAAGCCAACAGAGAAGAAGGTCTGACTCATGTGTGTCCATTCGAAACCTGCACACGGAAATACAGCACCTCAAAAAGTTTATCGAGGCATGTCAAAAACGTTCATTCAGAGGCCTTCGATGAGTGGAAGCTGTCAAAGAAGTACAAACGGATTGCGGATATTGCTGCAAAAAAATCATCTTCTGAGCATGCAACCCCTAGTTCTCAGATACCAAAATGGACAAGCCGATCCAAACAAACTGCATTGTTGGACTCAGTGATTCAAAGTCCTGCATTTTCCAGTCACAATAGTATGCAGTCTCCAAGTGCCAAGTTTTGCTCTCAGCTTGAAAACACTCAATGTGCAACATCACCAAACCAGACAGGTCTGATGCAGTTACCAGTAACTCAGACATGGGAAGCACCCTCAATGGAAAATTTGGATTCAGGTTTTTCTGTACATGATCCTTACTGCACGACGATTTTATCTGACAACCAACACACAAACCCATCATACCATTCGGACACAGTCTTAAATTACGCATCTCCTTCACCTTACGATGACATCATCCCTCTTTCTGTGAATGCCCACACACCCTCCAGTGTGATGAACGAAGCCTCAAAATACGTGTCCAGCTCTCTTAGAGTACTACATGCACTCAACAGCGATCAGACTTGTGACTTGTCCCAGGTTAATCCTGGATTCAGTCAAATAGGACAAAACCATCTCAATGATATCAGCACTGGTTTGCTGCAAACAGGATCTTTGTCTGAACACAACGTCAGCCTATATTTTCCTGCATTGCCTTCCGAGGAAAGTCCCGTTTCGGTGCAGCCACTGGCAAATTCAAGCAAAGACATCAGCACTGATAGTGCCGACGCGTTATTCTCATCAGATATCAAATGTATGCCGAATCTTTTAAACCCTCAATTTAAGGAACCAGGAGAAGATTTCTTTGGTGCTGACCCCCTGACTGATGAGAAAAGTCCGGAAGATGTTTGTAATCACGAACTGTCACAGGAAGGAACTGAAGGAATCACTTCAGATGACCAGAGCGCTTCAGGTATAGGAGAAACTGGGAAATCTAAAAAAATTAAATCATCTAAGAGAACAAAATGGCCTGCCATAATACAGGATGGAAAAGTCATTTGCTGCAGGTGCTATAGAGAGTTTTCAAGCACAAAGTCACTAGGAGGTCATTTATCAAAACGTTCTCAGTGCAAACCCGTAGATGAAATTGATCTCACTGCCGATTTACCGGTGTCATTTCTTGATTTTCTGAATGATCCTGACATTTCAACAGTGCAGATGCCTCTCCCTGCAAACAACATACTTGAGCACAATCACTATGCACCATCAGAGGCAAATATCTTTAATGGAGACAATTTAACAGGTGGGCATAGCACAGAAAGCCTCCAAAACACTAATATGCCCTCTGAACCCTCTGAAATGCCTGACCTAGACTACAGTTTCTTCTCTCCAGCTGTAACAAACACAGGCACACAAATCAAAACTGAACCTGAATTCACCCCTGCAAATACTGGTGAAGATGGCAAAATCATAGAAATTGAAAGGGCGCTCCAGCGTCTTGATTTAGTTGACCTACTTAGTCAAGACAAATGTGTGTCTGTGAGCACTGACCTTCCAGATCTAAGCTCCGAAGTATGTACCAGAAATGATCAGTGTCCCCCAATAAAAGAACCTGCACAGAAGGAACAGAAATGCGTTTTAAAGCCCTTTAGATGTAAAGAAGGCTGTGTTTATGGGGCAATGACAAAAGAAGCTTTATTTAAACACCTTAGCCGTGTACATGATTACAGTGAAGAAAAGATAAATGAAATGAAGAAAAACCCTGACAAATTTGCACCTTACAACTGTCATCTATGCTCGAAGACATTTACCAGAACCACAGGCCTTAAAATTCACTACAAAAATGTCCACCATTTTTCAAAAGAGGAAATGTCTGGCTTGAAAATCGGACTTGGTTATAGAAAGATCAGAAAATCAAAAGAAAACGCGCACACCAGTCTCGCCATCGGCCAGGGAAAAGACTCTCTCTCAGAACAGCCTCAATCCCATATTAGTACAAATATGACTGTTCCCTCTGTCGATTCCAATGTTAAACGAAAAGCCAGCATCAATGCCAAAAGAAAAAATAAATGCCCCACTCAAAAATCCCTTACGGTTGCCAGCACTGACTCCTCCAGGACTGTGGAAGCTTCACAGAAAAATGTAGTAAATCTTGTTAAAAATATAAAACTAGAAAGCCCCTCTCTGAACGAAAAGATTGAGTTAAATGTGCCAGGTGTCTTTGCAGCGCAGGAGCTGAGTGGTGCAAGTCCGTATCTCTTTGACGCAATTAATGCTCCAGACAAAAGATCAGAATATGCAACTCAACAATCTCACAGAGAAATTGGGACAAATATTGAGTCAAATTCAAATGTGATGCTTGATCTTAAAGAGAAAGCTAAAATGCCAGTAGACCAGATCAGTTTTGGGGATTCAAGTGATGCTCAAAAGATGTACCGCCCGTACAGATGTGTGCATGAAGGATGCGTGGCTGCCTTTTCCATCCAGCACAATCTTATTCTCCATTATAGGGCTATGCATCAGTCAGAATGTGATGACAAAAACAGTGCTAAAGAAACTGAAGGAGTTGTCCAAGTGCAGGAATACAGATGCCAAGTCAAACAATGCTCTAAAGTAGTGCCGAAAGTTACCAGTTTGCTGAAACACTATCTTTTACTCCACAGATGCACATTGGATAAGGCAAGTGCATTGTTATCCGGTGTTGAGGTGGGCACGTTTCAGTGTGACCAATCAAAATGTTCTGCTCACTTCACGTGTCATTTGAAGTACATCGATCACATCAAAAATGACCACAAAGCAATAAAGGTTTCAGCAGATGGAGACTTCGAGAGCGTGGACCTCACATTCAGATGTCAGTTCGAAGGTTGTGACCGGGTTTATACGACCAAGTCGAACCTTCTCCGACACCTCATGAAGAAACATGATGCCACTTTTGAAACTATGAAAGAGAAGCAAGCAAATGGGGTTCAGGCAAAAAAGTTAAGCGCAGGTTCTAACAATGGAAAAGAGAATATTGCAAATAACAACATTAAAATGAAGAAGAAAAATATGAAAAAGAAAGAGGACAAGGCCCAGAACCATTGGGTGACGGTAGAAAAGCCAGCTCTTAAATCCACCGATGAAGCATCTGCCTTGTGCAGTGAAAGACTTCCTTTACAGTACCCGTGCATGATTGAGAGTTGTGATTCAGTAATGAGTGCTGAGCACAGTATAATAAAACATTACACCACTCACGGTCTCACAGAACGGTACATTGAGGATCGGAGAAGCCAGTTCATATTTTGCAAGAAAAGCAACGAGACGCCCAAAGCAGATAATGGCTCAAAAAATGTTGAGGTTGCAGAAACAGTCTTGGATGGAGATCAAACGGAGGATTCAAAGGTCAGTTCTCTAGACGTAAGCCCAGAGCCTGCCACGGAGGTTGCAGCCAATGAAGGTTTGCTGGTAATCAAACGGAAAAGGGGCCGTCCACGAAAGTCGGAATGTAGAAACAAAATCAGTGTGGAGAGAAAACAGAGTCTTCGGAACTGCTCCGCTGAGCATGTTAAATGTCTGCTGAAAGTCTCAGGATCCATACTGAACTCGTCAAACTCTCAAGGGAACCATGTCGAAAATGAAGTTGCACTAAAACTTTATAGCCCTTCAGAGTTTGAGACATCCGTCCTGAAGTTCAGCGAAGACTCTCTGTCCAATCCATCAAAACGACAGCGAACACTGCAACCGATCACCCCAGAGAGAGGTCAAGTCCAGTGCATTGTTAATTTCAGAAATCCACTAAAGATTGAGACTGTCAAGAATGTTAAAATTGTTATGTATGAAAACCTATCCACTTCTTCTGAACTTCTGTTAAGGCAACTTCAAGATATGCAGCCTATGGTTATCCTGACAAAGGGGCTGCAGAGTTGATGGTTATATATATAAATCAAGGCCTTGTTCTCAGGACCACATACTGTGTCACATGCTGCTGACAGGTACATCCAGTTACACTCTTGCATTTATAGTAGTTCCAACACCTTGTTTGTTAATGGATTTTGTTTAGTGCTTTAAAAGAAGAAGAGAAGAAAAAACAAATTTTGTACAATATTTAACATTTTGATGTACCATTATTATGGTTGTGTTAAAATACCGTTTTGTATTTCTCTGATAAAAATTAGATGAAAGCATTTTTAAAAATGTACAATTTTATGTAGGATGAAAAAGTTATGATATATCCCTGTGGGATTGTATTCTTTTTTTTTTTTTCTTTTTTGCTGTTGTTGTTGTTTTTGAAAGTATTTATTTTTTAACTTAACGTTAGCGTGTCAATGTACTCGTCTTCCACCTAACATTCAATTTAAGTAAACTGAATGCTCAGAGTAAATTGTGGCATCCACATGACTACTTGGTGTCGGATTGTGGTGTTTGCAATTCTGAGGTTCTTTTCACCAGAATTAACTAATGAGGTGAAATATTTCAGTGTGAACATTCAATATAGCACAGAAATGAAGGAAAAAGTACAGACTAAGGAGGGGGGAAATAAAGATATTCAAACAATTCACAAGTGCATGTTTGTGCGTATCATTTCACAATCAAAATGTGCTCTAAAGATTAACTTAAAGCATCAATCAAGACACAAATCAAACGTTCAAACGGCTCAGGCACTCTGAAAAGATAAAATGATTAATATTCATTTGCTTTGAAGTGAACTTTGTTACATCAGCATAAACTGACCCAATGCTTTCCAAACAAATCATGAAGATCTGATCTTTATTCTATGGAGGCACAATTCCGCAAATGAATATATTAATAAAGGAATATAAAGGTTATTGCGTTTTTTTTTTTTTAATATGAAATCTCTCACAATTCTGCCTTTTTTTCTCAGAGTTGTGAGATATGAACTCACACTTACAAGTCATAAAGTATATATGAAATCATTATTTCTGTGCTGCTTTATTTGCGCGCGCCCGCTGCTCTGTTATTATAGCTTCCTACTTTCCTCCTATAGTCCCCGCTGTAGAGATGACAGCTTATTTGAGCTGCTGAATAACTGATTTTCGCCGCAATATTCATCAAGTAGATAAAATGAACGTTGTTCGTTCTCAATATTAAGTTCACTCTTGATCATGTAAACAGGGACGGGCCTGGAAATATATATCCCATAAATAATGTTTTTGTTTTGGTGAATGTCTATTTCTGAGATCAGAAATAAAGTGTGCCCCTCTATGAAAACGAAATGCCCCCCACTGAAGATTTTCTAGCGAGGTTCCTGCGCACGGATCCAATTTACTGTTGCACATG
>JAUCMT010000036.1:19117588-19136633 GCA_032357475.1 Enteromius thamalakanensis
ATTAGGAAAAGGGCCATCAGCTGTGTATGATTACTCGTTTCAGCGATCCTCTCGAAATTATGTTTAAACATTCATTTGTCAATAAATTTGTCAAAGTGTTTTTTTTTTTTTGTGCCTACACAAAAGTTGTGACTACAAACCCAAAAACTTAAAACATATTTTTCTATCTAGTGACCATGTCTTCTCTTTTCATATTATTTTAATTTTAAGAAAAATAGTTTTTATTAAATTAGTTTTATCAAATAAAATTTCAGCATACAAAAGGGGCTGCAATTAACCCATGGGCCAAAACTAATATTCAACATCATGCTGTAAAATGTTAGTTCTAAGCGGTCATGTATTATAATTTTATTCCATCTTGTTTTCTCGTGATCACGTCTTATTTTTCTTGTGATTTTAAAATAACAAAAGTTGTTTACTCGTGATCACAACCTAATTTTCTTTGCGTGTCCGGCATAAGAACACCAGGCAGCATTATCTGCATGCTGCTGAAATTATTGAAATATACTATTTAAAATGTATTTTTTGTTGCCTTGTTATGTCTATAGGCAGCCTAAAAGGTCTACTTCAATAAAAAAAATCTAAATCAAATTTGTGTTTATTTTATACGTATAAATCCAACAAGAGGTAGTGTACAGTCTTCCCCATCTGAGCTCATTATGTTCACTCCCATTCAGGCCAACCTGCAGCGCAACCTATTCCTAAAGCCTGGAATTCAACCCAGTAGATCAACATGATGCCACGCACAGCTTGAATCAACTAAAGATATCATTTAATAATAAATAATATGTCATTTAAATAAAATCAGACTAAAAGTATCAAGGCCGCCAATGCAAAGTGAAATAAATATGAAAGCAACAAGCTCATTT
This sequence comes from Enteromius thamalakanensis, assembly GCA_032357475.1. Classification (NCBI taxonomy): domain Eukaryota; kingdom Metazoa; phylum Chordata; class Actinopteri; order Cypriniformes; family Cyprinidae; genus Enteromius; species Enteromius thamalakanensis. The sequence continues at coordinate 19,118,458 of JAUCMT010000036.1, forward strand.
GTTTTACGTTTCTTAAACAAAACGAAATAGGAGAAAACAACCTTTGTTATGTCATAATCACAGGAAAAATAAGACGTGATCACGGGAAAACGAGACGGGAAAAAAAATTATAATACATGGCTGCTTAGAACTTCCGTACTTTAATTTCTTGAACAAGGCCAATCAACAGAACAATATTAAGTCCAAAACAAAGAATAAAAGGAAAGGTTTCGGTTTATTATAATAGCATTGACTTTAGGCATTCTACTAACTATAAGTAACTTTGTGTTGCACCAGTGGCTTCTTCACCACCTCCTTCGGGTCACCAGAAGGAGGCATCACCGGAGTACTAACCGGTTATTCAGATTCCAAATCCCATAATGCCTCATTCCTGCGACTGATCACGCACACCTGTTGTTACACACGCCCACCTCTCATTACCTGCTGCATTAAAGCAGCGTTCACCTCAAACTCTGTGCAAAGTCTTGTTCTTGCTTTTTTCCTGAAATTTCTGAGCGTTTATATTTTGACTGATCATCTGTATACCTTGACCACGGATTGCCTATACCGTTTATGATTGTTATCTGCCTGTGACCTCGACTTTGTATCTGATCTCCTCCGATGCTGTATCTGTTTCTCCTGACCCTGCCTGTTAAGTTGATTCTAATAAAAGCTGGAAATGGATAATGTAATGTAAAATTTACGGTAAAAAGGCAGCAGCTGTGGTTGCCAGAATTTTAAGTTTTATTTGTGGCACCATTATTATTATTTTTTTGTCCCGTGGTCAAAGCAATTGTAAAATAGGCGTTCTTTACTTGGACAGACACAAGCCTCCCAGTTTTCGGATACAAAGATTTTACAGGTTTGTAGTGACTTGGGGGAAAGTAATAAACTAAATATTTATCATTTTGGGGCGGAGTAATCCTTTAAACATTTATCTGGTCTCAAACGAAGCTCAACCACACAAAGGGTGATATTTGTTTTTGTTTCATTTGCTGCTTTACTCGAAAGCTCATCCCTAAACCAAACCCCAGCGTATTAACAAACCGGGGAAAGCAGTGAAAAACTCTATTGATTGGGTAACACCCGTTCACGGTCCTAGTCATAGACAACAAATCAATGTTAGCTCAGTATTCTTTTCTCCACTCATGAGTTCTGTCAGCTTTAATCAACTTTTCAATGTTGAGCCAACATACTTTAAACAATACAAATGTCAATCTCAAACCTTTGGATGAAATCTACATCTATTACAGTGTATCTCTACTCTTGCTTGACATGGGAAATGTGAAAGCACATGCAGATTTCACAGACAAGGCATTTAGTAAAAGAAGTAATACTGCCCCAGCACAGAGATACGTCTACAATGTGTTGATCAATATTTTTTATTAATTCAATTGTAGAGAATTTGTTAATGGCACCATCCATGATCCTTTCATACTTACAATCTCAAGTGAAACCCTGTTTTACATTTTGGTGTGTCACTCTCATTAAGTAATATAAAAGAAATTAAGATGATCCCACAGTGTTGCTAAGACAAATAAAAAATCATTGTCAGTATTGTCAGTTAACACATGATTAATTTAACTTATCTTCGATTAGTTCTTAGTCAGCTTCAGTAGTCTTTGAATGTCTGGTTCAATATTAATAGTTTGAAATGTTTTACTGTATCTCTTGAAGGGCTCACCCTCCGGCCCAATTAGAAATTTCTCAAAATTCCATGAAATATCATTCCGACTGATGGGATTCCAGACCAGATATTTAGGGTCCTGCATGAATGACATAGGGTCATCATCTGGGTGAGGAAGCTTGTCTTTCAAGTAAGAAAAGACGGGATGCGTATCACTTCCATTTACGATGCACTTCTCAAAAATGGTGAATGAAGGCTTATACCCTTCACCTGGACGTACATATTTCAAGGAATTTAGAATTTCAGCTTCAGAAGAGTTCTCCTGGAAAATAAGAACACAGTTTTGGAACAATGCAATAGTTATGTTAATCCAAATTATATATAATGGATTGACAAAATTCTGAAACACTGGCAATTTAGCATGAACAGATATATTTGCCATTGATGTGACACCAAACTCATGTATGATGTGCACTATGAGTTGCACACAATCATTTACAAACCTGGTATCCAAACTGGTTGCAGGGAAAGCCCAGGACCACAAGCCGGTGAGGGTACCTGCTCTGCAGCTCATTAAGCTGGTTATAGTCCTGGGTGGTTGTCCCTCAAAGTGATGCCACATTCTCAATTAACACCACTCTTCCTCTGAAAATATTAAAATCTATTGTTTCCCCTTCCAGCGTAGTTGCACGCAGATCATAAAAAGTCTTCGCTATGAATGTCATCGTTCACTGTTGCTCTCCTCTTCATAATGACATCAGCAGTGTCTTTTCCTACTTTAATGCTGACAACACAGGTCACATGATCACATGCAAAATGCATAACAGGTGTCTCAGACAGACATGTGATACATCAACCTTTGAGAAGATATCCGTCTCAGAATTTGGAATTAATGACTGTAGCAATGAAACAAAGTAGATTTAGTAGAACTAGTCAATATAGCTTCAATATCAACATCTTCATATTGTAATGGAAAGAGAATCACACAGCCTGCTACAGTAGAGTTAAACAGCACTCTATTGAGATCTGTGGAAAACCAACCGTATCAGTTTCTGGGCCATGTTTTATTAATAAAGTCTCTTTCTCCATTACCTTGAATGTTATAAAAAATGGATGACTGAACAGGTTAATCATCTTTAGAGTGTCTATACTGTACTGTATGTATAAGATCTTTCATGCAATGTATAGTGTTACTCAAAGGCATATTACAATTTTTTGTTAGTACCATTCATTGCTTGGTGCAAGTGTGGGGCATATACATGCACAGCTTTTGTGTTTTAAGCAATTGGACTTAGGCCTGGGTGTTCATACTCCTTCCTAAACACAGCAATGATTTTCAATTTTCCCCTTTCTCCAAAAAACGCACATATCATATATGCTTCGGTGTCAGCCACGAGTGCTATGGTGATGTCACTGTGCCAAATTGTTAAGTTAAGCTGTTAGTTTTGTTTTATTTCAGTACAAGACTATACTCGTAGTTTCATAACATTAGTTGAACTGATGGCAGATATGGAGTATTCTGACAAATATACTCCAAGTTTTCAGCTATATAACTTAATTGCTTTCAGAAGATGAACAAAGATTTTTCAGGTTTGTAATGACTTGGGGGTAAGTGATAGATAAAACATTTTTCATGCACAGCTTCAGTTTCATGATTTTATTGCAGAATTACATTCAGTCTGCATACAAAACTACCAATTGTTGCTGGAGAAAACAAAAAACCCCAAACTTCTTATGATGTAAACTTTATTGAACACAAAACCAGAGAACATCGAGAACATCTTCAGTATCACTTGTGACCAAAAAGCATTTGGATACTTTCTGAAAGTCATATTTTTCTTTAAAAAAAAATGGTCTCTTTAAAGTTGACCTGCTGCCAGGATATCAAAACAGCATAGCCAACAACAAAACAAAATCAGCTATTTACCAGGTTAAAAAAAATTAAAACCAAGAGACTTTATCTGAGGCTCACTTACAATTTATTTGAATTTTGCATTCACAAGGTAAGAGCATTCATACAGAATCAAAAATATGCATCTGACAAATGTTAGTATGAACTTATCAGTAAATGGCAAGTTTTATTTACACTTATTTACTCCAAAACAATTTTTACTTTCATTTGGCACTTGACAATCAAAAAAAAAAAAAAAAAAGTTAACAAGAAACCCTATAGATTGAAACCATCATTATTAATCTACAAAATCTGTTTAAAAAAAATTAATTGAAGAAACAGAAAAACAAAAACAAACAAACACTTAACTGCTTACAAAAATATTTGGACCAGATCATGTAATTACATTTTTTTTTTTGGCTCAGTGTAGTAGTGTATTGTAGTGTAGTTTAACACAAATATTTCTGTTCTGTTAGAAATAACCCCCTCTGATCTGAGAGGAATGCTGAGCTTTTTAATCCAGTGGAAGGAATCCTATCTGGACTGCCACAAACTGTAACCTTAAACCAACAAAATAATTAATTTAAGCTGCATTAATAAAGATAAATAATGCATTACATTTAAATAACCGATTAATACATACCTCCCAAAAACTTAAAAAAGCCCATGAACCTCTCCACTCTCAGTGTCAAGATCAATGTCATAGAAACATGGACGAGTAGGAAGGCCAGGAATGGTTGGCATCTGCAAAAACAAATAATAAACATTAATTTGACAAGGAACCAATCACAATTACTGCTCTTTTAACATAAATGAAGAATGGTTCAGGAATTAATTATTTAATAAATACAAGTTATTTCATCAGAAAAACCCTTTTGTGTTATTTGAAAAATAAAATAGCAGTATACTTACTATGTAAAAATGTGAATGTTCATATTACGCTACTTACTGTGCCAACCAGTGGGTAGAGGAAGCCTGCCCCTACACTGGCACGAATGTCACGGATTGGAAGAACAAATCCAGTAGGCACGCCTTTCTTTTCAGCGTCATGTGACAGAGACAGGTGAGTTTTTGCCATACATATGGGTAGACTTGCAAAACCCTTGAGGGAGACCAAAAAGCTTTATAAATGTACTAGCAACCTTACATTTAAGGTTCTGTATTGAGACAAATATCGCAGATCTCCCCAGTCCTACTTTTACTATCCAACCCCTGTTTATCAGCTGCGAAGGGGGTACAAAAATGGATTATAATATAATAATTTATAATAATTTAAAAAGAAAGAAAAGTGCAGTGCTTCAAATAGGAAAAAAGCAATCCTTTTCCTGCAGGTGCATAGAGTCGAGGGAGTACTTGAAAATTAATATGAAGTTAGCTAGCAGCACAACCAATCCAATACAGACTGAAAAAGTCCAGCAAAACATTGTTTAGTTGTGCAGAAAGCACAGTGTGCATGAGAGTTAAAGGTGACAGATCATGAACAGCTATATTGTCCAGGTTGAGGCCCGGTGCATCCATCGACCAAGGAAATGTGAAAAAGAGTAACCCAGTAACTTTTTTTTGTGAGCCTTTTTCTGCAAGCCTCTGAAAAAACAAGTGCATCTGATCTCACTCCTCTAGTGACATTGCAAAGGGATCTCATTAATACCATCCCTTAATCTTTAATCGTTTTACCCAAGGCACGATTTTGCCATGGTATACCGGTTCATATGCTTAAACTAACATTGTTTAAAACGCATGATTTCAGCGTAATAAACATGACAATTCGATTCAAAACAGCAGGTGCAGCTGTAATGGCACAGATTAATTCTGAAAAAGGGGGCGGGGAGTAGCAGCTCATTTGCTTTTAAAAAGACAGGAACGAAATTCAGCCTTTTTCTGCTTCCACCCAAAATAAGCATTTTCAAAATAATATAATTAATGATATGTGGGGTATTTTTGAGCCGCACATTCTCGGGACACCAGAAATTAATATTAAATATTGTAAAAAGGGGCATAATAGGTCTCCTTTAAAAACAAGTGGGCATGAGCAAGTTTCAGTAGATTGCTATCTTCAGAATATGACAAGTATACAGCTACAACAGGAGAAATAAACAGAATTCCTGTAATATTCTGCATCGTATGTGTTAATGACCACTCTCTTGGAGTTCTGCTGATGATAACTGAGGTCTACTTTTGAGAAGTGAATTTAGCAGATTTAGATTTAACCTGTTAATTGAACCAGAAAAAAAACTAAATATTTGTAATACATATATGCCTGCTTGCTCTTGTCCACTTGTGTTTAATTCATACACTCTGCATGATGCAATTTATAAAATAATAATAAAAAAAGATTTACTACAGTTTTTAGACCCATATTGGATTCAGTGTGCAGCTAGTTTCCTTCTTGTTTTGTTTTCAGGTGCAGTATAATGAATTATTTTCACATTTGCAGGTTTCTCAGAAAGAGAGAAACTTTAACAGTTGTAAATGAAAACCACAATAAATACTGGAAATGTCACAGAAGTCTGTTAAAGTGGTCCATGCTGCTGTGCTTTTATAGGTGAGAATAGATGCACTCTTACCTGTTTGCTGTACAGGTCCACCTTGTGTTGGGCCTCTGGGAGAAGTTCAATGTCATCTGCACCATAGATCTTCTGTGCAATGATCCTGATCTTGTCTGCAATAGGTAACTGTAAGAGAGGTAATAGGCAACAGAAGAACAGAAATTGGTTGTATGTGTACATGTGTATAAAATATGACTGCAAAGCAAACCCTCTAATATTGTGAGTAACGTACAGAATACATAGAAATGATAACTTTTACCTCAACATCATAAAGAAATTTGAAGTTGTTGGGTAAGTCTGCTGCTTTCTGCACAGCTCTAGCCAGTTCTGCAGCGCCAGCGCCCCCATCAGCCCAGTGAGAACAAGGCACGGCATCAAACGCTCCTGCCTCTTTGGCTAGTTTACAGATCAGATCCAGTTCAGCCTTTGTGTCGGTCCTGCAAACATGAGACGGCACGTGAGCTATACAGCAGTTTCAGGGCCATACGCACGGTTTTCTAAATACTGAGGTCCCAAAACAGAGATTGCTAGCGGGGTTCGGGAGCATACTCCCAAGAAATATTACATTTTTCTGACTTAAATGTGTGCATTTTATGATGTTTTAAGACTCATAATTGATAATAATAATAATAATAGGTTTAAAACCAAGTCTGGGCATAGTGGCATAAATTAAGATTCCTAAACATAAGAATCAGATTAAGTGTTGTAATGAATGATCCACGCTGCAAAATGGAAATAGAAAAGATAAACTTTCTTTATGTTCAGGAATTTAATTGAAACAGATAATTATCCTGGCAATTATAGTGTTTCATATAATTAATTAATATTATTAGTTTTTAATATTTTTATTTCACTCTGGCAGAAATGAATCCATTATATTTTGAGTCATATTCTTACATTTAATCAGTGAATTAGAATAATAAGACATTTGGGCTGTTAATAAATAAAAAACGTTAAAATCAACACAGAAGCTGCATCTGAAGTGCCATTTAGATGCACTTACACACCGTTTAATACAAGACATGCATTTAACTCTAGTTACAAATGCATTAATAATGTGTTAATATATTAAACATAAAACATTAAATGGTGATATTTTAAAATTATTTAAACATTTTCAATCTAAAAATGAAAAGCGTCAACAGATGGCAGTAAATCATTGTTACTAGGTGAGTAATTGCGATTGAACAGTGTCAGGAATGACACGCTGTCATGTTGCTCAGAGACGTAACAGAGTGCTGTGTCAGTGTTTGATTATTTTTGTAAATTAGAGCATAAACAGCTTTTTATTTATTGAGCTGTTGTAAACAATATCACATTTGTCATCATTGTCATTTCTAAAGAAAAATGGCACTCTTAATAAATATATACATTTTCTAAGCCCAAATAATTTAAAACAGTTTGAATGATTTAATTTATGAATCAGAGAGATCTGATTGATTTAGATTAGGGTTAGTTAACGACTGTTAACAGAGTTCTCCCTCAAACAACTAATGATGTTACTTTAAGTAAGGGATCTAGAATATAGTCATGTGGAATAAGGTACTAATAAACAAGCAATGTTAATGATATGCATATAAATAAGCTACTGGTTAATAGTAAACAGTGTTCATTAATCTAAAGTGTTACCAATTTATTTTCTTTACAAATTATTGTAGGGTTTAAGAAGACTTCATATTGGCTTAAGCACTCTAGAAGTAGTTCCAGGAAGTTCCTTTTCACACGTTACGTGTATTTACTATTATAATAACAATAAATTATGCATAATTACATGCCAGTAACCCTACTCCTAACCATATAGTAAGTACAGATAATTAATATTACCCAGTATTTAAATGGACTGGGTAAATCAAATGGTTACCCTTGCAGTAATAGTGACAAATATGTTGTTAAGGCACCACACAGATTTTTTTGGTTACTTACATTTCTGTCCATCGTAAACTATTGTACAATAGTAACAAACTGATCAAGACACTTTAGGCTTTAGAAATGAGTATGAGTAATCAGCAGGTGCCATCTTACTTGAAAGCGTTGACAGCCACAACTACTGGAACCCCAAAAAGCTGAGCGTTCTCCACTTGCTTCTTCATGTTACTACAGCCGGCTTCCAGCAGTGCCAGGTTCTGCAAGAGATCAAACCAATATTATCAGAACCACATGAAGAGTGACCGTCCATGTACGTTTTGATCGTTTGTTTTTCAATTTGAAATGACATAACCTTAGTAAATCTGAGCAAAGGTGACTGTGAAAATAAATCTGCATTGTTCAGATTTTTGTACATTTTGGATTAAAAGACCAAAACAATAAAACAATTGGAAGTGGGGAGAAAATCTCATGATTAAATAAATGTTATTCTCCAATACATGTTGGTTAAACTATTGGCAATACTGAAAATTCTCAAGTAAAAAAATCTCTGAAGTATATTCCCATCATATTTAAAAAGTTTTAGCATACCAGGGAGGCTAGCATGAAAAAAAGGCCAAATTTCCTTCATCCATCATTCAATCATGCATCACAAAGAGTAAAGTCAAACAAAGTTCTGATGTGTAGAATAAGATTGCTGCGCTTCACAAAGATGAAAGTTGCAGTAAGGCAAAAGCTAAATCATTGAAAAACTACATTTTCAACATCAGGACAGTAATTAAGAGGTTTCAATCAACTAAAGATGTTAGATGCACTGTGAGGAGGAGAGTTTGAGCGGCCAAAGATGGAGAACTGCAGTGAAAACAGGTCAGAAAACCTAAAAAAACAGCCCCCTACATCATCACAATATTGCACAATATAAAAAGTACCCCATGTCCAGGGTCTAATATACTGCTGGATCTTTCTGTTTGTCTGCCGGAGGTCCTATTGCTCAGATGCATGGCATCATGAATCTTCTTAAATACCAACACATAAAAAAACTAAAGCTGATTGCCTCTGTTAGAAATCTTATGATGGGCCATGGTTGGATCTTCCATTGGGAATATAATCCAAAACAAATTTCAATGGGTCACTGAGCACCAGCACTGAGCACTGAGGATCTGGAGAGATTCTGGTAGAAGGAATAGTCTCGGTCTCTTATTAGTGTTCTCCAAACTCTTCGTTATCTTGGGAAAAGCACATAGCAATAATTGCGGCCAACATATAGAGAAAGCATTTATTTCACGATGAGATTTTTCCTTCACTTTCAGTTGTTTTACTTTTACGATAGGTTCGAATTTTGTACATTTTTTAAATGAATGATCAAAAGGATAGGCACTGTGTATGTATACACACACACACACACACACACACACACACACACACATACATGCTGTATATCAAAATGTGCAGTACATGGACCAGTGACTCCTATGATTCACTCATAGTTAAATGCAGTTGTCACAACAAAACCTTATTTATCCATATGCTAATGGTATACACTACTAGTCAAAAGGGTTTAGAACACTTACATTTTTGGCTACTCACATCTATAGACATTATTTATAAAGATAGACAGACTAGCAAGAAAAACACACACACACACAAACACACATTAAACGATCTTACAGTACCTCTTCAATATATTCTTTTGGCAGAGGGGTGCCTGCTGTGACCTACAGAAAAAAATGCACTGCACATTTATCAACTCCCTGTACAAAATGTATGTGTTTTTTAGTGGAAGAAAAAGCAAAAACATAAAAAAGTAAATAAATGACTGTACTGTATTCTCAGACTCACCGTTGGGCCACCTCCATGCATCTTAAGTGCCCGAACTGTGGCAACCAAGACCACAACATGAGGCTTGAGACCAGAGTAGCGACACTTGATGTTGAAAAATTTCTCCATTCCAATATCTGCTCCAAAACCTGCTTCAGTGACTGGCAGAAAACAAACAATAAACATTTACAAAACAAAACATTTTTGTAAATATTAATAGCCCCATACTGTAAGTAGTTTAACTTTAGTCTAGTTTAGTTTAGTCTCTGCCAGATACCTCAGTAAATCCTCAGACTTGTGTTTGCACTAGTTTCAGCATCAGGACAAGTGCATTTGAAATATTTGCTTTGGTGCATCCAGTGCAGACAGCATTAAAAAGATTTCAACATGGCCACATGTGGTGTAAAAAACAACTCAAACATGCAGTATACTGATTTACAGTGTGTTCATATGCATGTTTTTTTTTTGGGTAAACCAATTCTATAATTATGAAAATCCCTATTGTATACTAATTTACATAAATCCATAATTAACAATCATATTTTACACTCTTAAAACTGTTAGCTTTATAGTTAAATAACTTTGGCTACAAAGTTTGCAAATTATACTGGGGCTTCACTTAACAGATAGATTTAAATTATGCAAATAACAAAAAAGGTAGCTTTGAACTTACCCACAAATCCCTGAGGTCCAACTAGTTTCAGAGCAATTTTATCTGCCAAGATTGAAGAGTTTCCATGTGCAATGTTTGCAAAAGGTCCGGCATGAACAAACACCGGGTTTCCCTAAACATACACAATCTTGTGACATACATCTAAAGCACCAGAGAAACAAGTGTCGAGAAAACAGCTGGGAGACTGATTTGAGCAACTAGAGGAGCTGAGCATGATTAAGGAATAATTTGGGCCAAATAACTAACTTGAATACACACAACCCTGCACGAATCCCCTTACCTCTAGCGTCTGCATGAGGTTTGGCTTGATGGCATCTCGCATGAGTACTGTCAGAGCTCCACACACTCCCTAACACACAGACACTACAGAATCAACACAGGATGAACACACTTCCATTTGAGATAAAATGAGATGTATGACAGCAGCGCACCAAATCCTCTGTGGTGACAGGCTGACCACTGCGACTGGTGGCCACCACCATTTTTGCAAGTCTCTCCTTCATGTCAGCCAGGCTTGTGGTGAGAGCTAAAACTGCCATAATCTCACTGGCTACAGTGATGTCAAACTGGGCCTGCGGGGAAAAAGAAAAGAAAGTTGCTGGGCATTGCCTGCTAACAGAATAAGATAAAATGAAAAAAAAGAAAAAAAAGAAAAGTTAATATCTGTGCCACATCGGTGGCATATTTGCAGATACCGATATATCTGCAACAATATTGGCTGATAAAATCTGCAAAATGATAGGCTCTAATTCTAAGTGTTATGCAATTTTACAAGCTTTATAAATTAAAATAGTCAAGTCTTGAGTCTAAAGCATTTGGTAATATGTGGTAACGTGTGTGATGCTCACAGTTCTGGTGAAGCCCTTCTCAGTTGGAGATTGGCCAATGGTGATTTTTCTCAGAAATCGATCATTTGTGTCTAGCACTATGAAAAAAAAAATGTAAGATTCACATTTCATCCAGATGTGTATATACTGTACAAAAGTATAATTTTCAGTAACATTCAAATAAATAGCAATCTAAACAAATGTTATGTTATTAAAGATGCACTCAGCTTTCATTTATTTCTTTTAATTTCATATCAATCATCTCTATAGTATAAAACAAAGAAAACAACAATACGCATTCTATCATACCTCGCTGCCAAGTTATGGACTCGGGGTCAATGTCCAGCCTGGCAAAGCGTGTGATTTCTTCTTCTGTTAACGTGCTGGGGTCAGTTTTCTTTATGCCTAGTTTCTATCAGTACAATGAAAATTACAGAAAGCATGACAACGAAAGAGCAAAACCAATGCAAATCTTAGAAAGGAGGATAAAAATTGCAAACAAACATTATTCTTACTTCAAGTCTGTTGATCTGAACTGGGCAAAACGTCCTCTGACCTCCAGTCAAGGGTACCAGCCGATTAAATAGAGCCTAGTGCAGGGATAGAAAGACGTTTAGCTGTTGATGTGTACATTTGCTGGAGGATAAGCAATTCTGAAATTGCGATGCAGATAATCTAATAATTTACACTGGTGCAGGGGCACATTTTAATTGCTCATTTTCTCAACATCAAGCCATCTTAAGGCCCAATCCCAATTCTAGATAGCCCTCCACACAAAGATTTTTTTGCACTGTTTTGTTTCGCTTATGGCCAAATGTGTACATGTAAATGAACGGTGCTTACATCATCGCATGTCCTCTGACGTAACGTTAGGAGCTAGTGACAATGAATGATGACGTATAACAGTGTAGTAGTGGTGTCCCATTTCTTATAGGAAAATTTGAAACCCTTTCCACTTCATTTCAAGGGGCAAGCAGAAGGGGCGAGGGGTAGGAAAAGGGGTAGAAAATAGAATTGGGATTGGGCCTAACACTTGGATCGCAGCACAAGGTCCACATTTAATGTCTTGCTTGAGAGCAACTAGGGGTGGGCGAGATAACCAAAATCTTCTATCACGATGGAAGCAATTTTCTACCTCCATAACAATATAGATCACGATATAGCAATTTGTATCTGAAAATGCATAAATAAAAATTCAAACACAAAGAAACAGTAATATAAAGTAATTTTAATTAAACAGAATTGCAGAAATACTTTAAGTAAAAAAAAACAACCATACTGTTTTTTTTTTTTTTACAATCTTCTTGTTGTTGGTTTCGTCACATGTAAGCGAACTCATAGCTGCAGCACCGAGAGATGTGCGTGCACTGGGGAAACGAGCTTGCATGTGCACTGCACTACCAGAGACTCGCTGAGGTCTGTCCAAGATGTCGCTAGATTTGTCTAGTCGCTAGATAGACTAGTCGCTTTTTTGGAAAAATGTCACAAAGTGACTAAGTGACTTTAGTGACTAAGTCGATACGTTGGCAACACAGCCTCTTCCATTGTTGAAGGTAATGTTTATTGCATGGTTACGTAACATGCACAGTTAAAAAATCTCTACCGGTTGACAAATTTCTACCGGTTAACCGTGTCTACCGGTATATCGCCCACCCCTAAAAGCAACATATTAGTGCTGCATTAGAAAACGGTTTATGACAAAGAAACATAATGAACTTTGCCAGTGTTTGTGTTTGCATTTTGAAAAAACAGTGTGTCTGATGATAAACAGACTTAAAAGGGGAATAAAACTTTCAAAGGTTAATTTCAATGAACTTTAATTTAGTAAATTACCTGTATTTAAGCTACTATACTTAAAGCAACCCAACTGTATTTTGAGTGACATACTTGGAAAGAAAACAGTTGACCCAAATATTAAATTTTTCATCATTTCCTCACCCTTGAGTACTTCCAAATCTGTTTGAAATTCTTTGTTCTGCTAGTTTGCTTTGTTCTGCACAAAGAAAGACATTTTGAAGACATTTGGTTATCAGGCTGTTTGAATTCCACAGTACTTTTTCCCACTATAGAAGTCAACGGTGACCCAAAACAGCCTGGTTATAAACGTTCTTCAAAATATCTGTTCGGCAGAACAAAGAAACTCATACAGGTTTGGAACAACTTGACGGTGAGTAAATGACCAAATTCTATTTTTAGGTGAACTATTCCTTTAAAAATTCTTGAACAAAAATGAATCCCTGATCACATCAGAATGCGATACCAGAAAGAATGAAAGAATGAAATGAAAGAAAGAATGAATGAAAGACAGACAGACAATACCTTATCAGACTGGGTGGCTTCATGAAACATACGAGCATCGATTGCAGCAGCTACCAGGTTATTGGCTGCTGTGATGGCATGAATGTCACCAGTCAGATGAAGATTGAACTGAAAAGAAAAGAAAATCACTTAATACTGTACATGTTTTTATACGGCTTCATTAATCAAATAAGAATCTAATGCAAAAAGATTACCTCTTCCATGGGAATAACTTGTGAGTAGCCCCCACCAGCAGCACCACCTATAGACAGAAGAGTTAAGACAGGAACTGATTTACTGACATGAAAACTGATTTAAAAAAAATTTAAAAAAGGTCAGAGTTATACAGAGATTTCTTCCTTCGCACAAGTTTAGTAAACCAAGTTGTTACACCAAACATTTTTGCATATCGTTTGATAAAATACATTCTTCATTACCATTGTCTTATCAGCATTACTTACCTTTGATGCCAAATGTTGGACCTTGTGATGGTTGACGCACACATGCAAATGCGTTAAGATTCAGATGAGCCCCAAGTGCTTGAACCAACCCTATTGTAGTTGTACTCTTTCCTTCCCCCAGAGGAGTCGGAGTGATTCTACATTAAACAAAATGTTGCTTAGCACTAGTATGAATAGCTTACAAGGTGTTCATTTAATTTTTTATTACATTAAAACTTAAAATTAAAACACTTAAATGGAGACAGAAAAAGAGATTTAGGGAAAGGGAAAAAAATACCCAGTCACAACCACATATTTGCCGTCAGGTTGAGCCTGTAGTCGATCCCCCGTTTTCAGTTGGATTTTGGCTTTGGTCCTGCCATAGAGCTCCACCTCATCCGAGAAAAGACCAATTTCCTTGGCAAGGCATTCAATGGGTTTAGGCACACAGGACCGAGAGATAATGACATCACTGCATGATGAAAAATGAAATAGCAGTTTAATTCAAGGAATTGTTCATAACTGAAAATAATCCATGCCAAAACAATTTATTTAATCTAAGTCTGCTGAGGGCATGCAACTAATTTGAGCAGCTATTGTTTTAGAACACCTTTTTTTAGCTTGACAGTGCATTGTGACTGTAAACATAACATTAGATCTTCACACTCAATAAATCACATTGGCTGTGGTTAAAATATTCTGTTTTTATCTTTTGCATAGCTTAAAGTAACCAAAAAAATAAACCAATCTAACCTTGGAACAGGCCGTTGAAGGTTGAGTGCGGTGTAATTTATGTTCCACTTCCCAGGTTTTTGTGCTTGAAGGAAATGCTTGGCACTCAGAACTGTGTTCTGAGAAAAGAAAAGTATACTATTAAGCATATGTATATTAATATACAAAATACTTCCAGTATATATTATATATATACTTATATATGTGCTTTTGCCTTTATACACCACTACAATGGATTTAAGGATTATTTCAAGATGTTTCACATAAATGGCATTTAGCTTTTCAGAGTTACTGCCATTTTAAGCATAAGTACCTTCATTTTCAGGGGCTCAAAACTATTTTGACTTACTGACTAATGGAAATATAAAGCACAGTTTTAACACTTCGATGAAAATCCTTTGCAGTCAATGTCTGCCAGTAGTCTGGAGCCCATGGCTTGGACATCACCAAATTCTGAGTTTCCTCCCTGGAGATGCTTTGCCAGGTTTTCACTGAAGCCACTTTGAGTAGAGTCTTGTTTGTGGGTCTTTCTGCCATCAGTCTTTGGTAACTAAAAATCATTGTTATTTTTCTATACCAAGCAAAGATTCAGTGATCATCCACTATATCATCCACTATATCTTCCAGTCCTTTGATTCTGTTGAGAACTTAGCCAACAGTTGATCTGGCCATACTGAACTGTATTACAGATTTATGTTGTTTTTTAAACTCAATGATGGCCTCCTTGACTTTTATTGAGATCTCTTTGGACTTCACAGTGGTAGCACCACTTGGTAGCGCCAAAACAACTCAAGATCTATCTGCTTAATTTGTCTTGTAGTATTGAGGGAATGGACAGCACCTGGTCAATTAACCTCTTGTTAGTCAACTGTCCAAATACTGTTGAGCCCCTGAAAATGGAGATACTTAGCACAAAATGGCTGAAACTTTTAAATGGTAAATGTCATATTTTTGTTCACTTAAGTCACTTTCATCAGAATTTAGTTTACCAAATAAAAATATATGTGCTGGCCAACACATTCCAGGCACCGAGTAAAACGTAAAGGAGAAAGTATAAAACAAAAAAAACCTAAGACAAAAAAACAAGAACAAGTGTCACTTCCATTAGAAACCGGAATAAGGTACCTGCATGAGCATGGCTACAGTCATTGGACCGACTCCTCCAGGTACAGGTGTAATAAACGCAGCCTTCTCTTTAGCAGAGTCATAGTGAACGTCTCCAACAATTCTCTTCCCACTTGGCCTGCTGCTGTCTGAGATCAAATTAAAGTGACTGAAAGTTTCTGGTGAATGGATTTTAAAGGTTCACCTGAACTACTAGTGCACATTTAGACAATCCTTCCTGTCTGAAATTGATATGATTAGATCCCTCATATTTTTATTGAACATCCATAAAATATATTTTTTTAAGGTTTCAAAATATGAACAACATGCTGGAAATCAAATAATGTGCTGGACCTAGAGGACTTCTCTAAAGAACAGTGAACACAGTAACTGATGAATAACTCAAACTTATCACAAAATGAGAGGTTGTGGATCATCCAGACAAGTAATTGCAACACTAATGAGATGAGTTCAATAAAGACATGACATGTTTATTTACATAGCACATTTCATACTTAGTGATAAGTGCTTTAAAGAAGCGTCATTTAACAAGAAAATAGGGTAACACTTACTAGTAGTTATTACTACGGTCACACTTTATTTTAAGAATAAATTCTAGCTATTAATTAACTATAAACTACAACTTTTGCTTTGATAAACTCCTAAATACTGCTTAGTAGGGGTGTGACGAGATCTCGTAGCACAAGACTTTTAATAGCAAAGCAATGTAGCACACATGCATTATTTGTTTCAAAGCCTTGTGTGTATGCCATTTAATCCTTCATATCATTGTGTATAATACACAAAAGGCTTGGTATTCATTCTTCACATTTATTATGCAGTATAAACATAAAATGTTTAAACAATTAATTGATTACTATTTTTTATATAAAATATAAATATTGCTTCCTTAATATTCCTCACAGCTGACATCACTAATTCGATTGAGACCAATTGCAGAAAACATTTAACCTTAATTTATTCTTTGTAAATGTGATTCTTTGTAAATTAAGATGAAGACATGATACACTCCTACTGTAAAACTGCATTTAGAGTTCCTCTGTGACACCTACATACCTGTGATAGTGTTAATACCACAGTCAATGACAATGGCACCATCCTTCAGCCACTCTCCACGAACCATCTCTGGTTTACCAATTCCAGTCACCAATATGTCTGCCTTTCCCACCTACAACACAAGTACAGTACACAACTATTTGTTTCCATAGAATGCCCTAACAGACACTGAGTATCAAACAGCAGTAGCACTATCTCACCAAGTTTCACGGTTGTGTTCACACCAAACCCAAAGCGAATATGTGCAGTGGGTCACTCACTCAAGATTCAGTCACAGGATGTTTACCAGAGGAGGATGAGTAAAGTTTCTTGATCCTGCATTATTGTGTGATATATTTTACCCAATTTTCTATACACCAGATAGCTACGATTAGGGTTTGGCAATGTATTCATCAATATATTTATGCGCAACTCATCAGTAAAGGCAATCTTGTAGATCAATAACAAGCTACACAACATCCCGTTCAGTTTCATGGGTGATTCATTTGCAATGCTGAATGTGATATTACATCAGTGATCTATGGCAGGAGATTTAAAGCTAAAATTAACCGGCTTTACTGACAAGATGCACATGAATAGATTGCCCTGCCCCAACTACAATACTGCTTTTTTTAATTTGATTCAACCGAACGTGTCAATAAGCTCTTCACTGATTGGCTTGCATGAAAACACAATGCGAATTAAGTTTACATATTTTGCAGAACATTTGTATAAACAATGCTTGTACCTCAGAAGCCAAGTCTGCAGTCTTTGAATGACAGGTCAGTACTGTTGCATGATTCCAAAGCAGAAGGTCGTGCATTGGTGCACCAACAATCTTACTGCGGCCAATTACCACAGCCCTTTTTCCTGCCAGTGACACACCTAAACAAGACATTGTAGAAATGCAAATCATGAATTATCACCATCTGAAATACATAAATTAATTATAAAGGTTATATATAATAAGATAATAAAAAAGCATGTGCCATAGGGATGCATAATATTGGAATTTTGCTGATATCTGATATGCTGATATTTTTCAACTCATTTTGGCTGATACTGACGTCGATATATTTTTTCGATATAAATTTCCTTTCATCTGGAAACACCACAAAGTCTCTCCTGTTCAGAAATTATAAGCAGTTTTTGGTAAGATTTTAACAAGAACTTAATTAAATAAACAATAATGAGGGTTTTTTTGAAGGTACTTTGAAGCTTTTTAAAAAATAACTATAAATAAACTAGGGCTGCACGATATCTATCGTACGATATCTTGTGCGCATCTCATCAGTAAAGCCGGTTCTTTGATTAGCGCCGTA
>JAUCMT010000036.1:19136733-19151653 GCA_032357475.1 Enteromius thamalakanensis
AGACACCTCCCTGACACCTATTAACCACCAGGAGCACATTACCATTACAGCAGAGTTTTAATGCCACCTAAAGATTCACCATGAACATCAGCAGGCTAAAACTGGCTGCACATAAGCGCTCGTATGCTAGCCTCAGGATTATTCAGAACACAGACGAGAGGGGAGGCGTTTCTATTCAGCAGCTAGAGGAGTTAATTAATAGGCGGTCCTTCGGGACTCGGTGAAGACTCTTCCAGCTCTCCATCAAACGTGTTCTGCCAAAATAAGCCTTTTTCACCTCATAGGTCCTTCATTAAACTGAGGTTTTGAACTGAACTCTCATATTAGCGAATACATAGGCCAAAGAGTTCAGTTTTTAATGAAAACAGAGTACGGTACAGGATCTACTCGTGCGAGGGCTCATGGTGATCTATGTTAATAGGAGTCAGTTCTCACCTTTACGTAGGATTTCTCTGTGTCCACTAATTCCTGGATGACCTTGCGCAGTCTCTCTGTGGCAGACATATGACGTGGACAGGGCCTGAGCGTGGGAGCCTCTGGCCCCGTTTGTTCCTGGCCCTCCATCAGGCCTCCAGAGCTCTCCTGGAAGGACTGGTACAGTGAACACACTGTATCCACACTCTGCAGGAGACACGTCACAATAATTGAATAATGTCAAATAATGTCAAATAATCAAATCAAATGTTTAGGAAAGAGAAGGTACAAGGCCATAGGATTTGCTATTTTCGGTTTACTATTCTTTAATAACAATTTTCACTCAGAAAGTAGCCAATGTCACAAATGATTACAAAGGAACAGCAAGGAGCAAAATGTTCAGTAAAATATGACATTAAACACATTTTAGTATTCATACTGTCAAAAGTCTTCTAAATCAACTTAAAGTAAAAATCATATTATTAAAATATTTGTGTTGTAAAATAATTCATTGCATTCAAAATTAAAGATTTGTTTGCATAATATATATGTGTGTACTGTGTGTATTATGTTTATACAGATACAAATACATGCATGTATATCCTTAAGAAAAATATGTCGTTTATATATGAATATATTTATATATCATATAAATTATATGAAAACAAATCAGTACATGTAAATATTTTCAAAATATATGCTAAATGTATGCGTGTTTATATATACATAATAAATTAACACAACACACACGCATATTAAAACAACTTATTTTTGGATCGTAAAATTTTGTTCCATTTGTTTGGCATATCACTGTGAATTTTATATATATATTATATATATATATATTAGTGCATCTACACTAAAAACACTTTATTCCTTTTGTTGGTGCATTTTAGGAAAACAATGATTTAAAAGCTTTTTCTAGCTGTTGTGGAGGAACAGCTTGGAACATACGCACAAATTCATTGTGACAGAAATGGTCCATATATGTAATACATTATTTATGCTGGATCCACACCCTACAGCGTAGCTGCGTCACATCTTAAACATTGCATTAGGTTTGAAAATAGTTAGACAGTGTGGACTTCTTGTGTCCAGCTCTGTCAGCATTTACAGTGGTGAGGTTCCCAGCCAAATTCTTATTAAAGTGGTACATCAATACAAACAGCGATACTGCTTACAGTGAAAGTCTCAAAATAAAGGCTGCAGCATCTCGGTTTCAGCTCTCAGAGAGCTGTGAACAAGTGAAACAGCTGACAGGGACAGATCTGTGACCACAGGGGACAAAAACAACACCAAAGCCTTTTTCTGGCTTTAAACCAGCCAGACAGACTCCGTATTGAACAGAGCGCATGCACCCTGCTGCTGCAGAAACCTATAAACTCAGCACTTCGGCCTTCTCCTTACACGTATGTTAACCTATGCATCCTTTTTACCAAAGACCTTAAAACCACCAATCGATGCACAGCGACAGAGAACACACTACGATGCAAAGAGTGTTCGTGTGAATTGAGTCGGTGACTCAGCCAGAAGAGCAGCAAGAGAAAATGGGATCTCACAAGGAACGAGCAGATTGCTTCTGCAGTTCGGTTTACTAATTACAGCAGGGCCACTCTTGAGACCATGTGCTTCAGTAGCTTCAAAGTCAGTTTAGTGTGTCGGGAGAGAGAGAGAGAGAGAGAGAGAGAGCGGGAGGAATAGGTAAGCTCAGCCCAATCTTCTGACACAAAGCTTAGGACCACCCAAAGCAAACACTGGGGCTCCCAGGACATCTTCTCACACATTAGTTAAACAGAGATTACGGAGCCTCAAAAACACTGCCGTGAAAAATAAACACTACGCCTCACTATGTAGGTTAATATGCAGTGTGTGTGTATACCTGCACTGATGTTGAAGGAACAGTTCACCCAAATATTACAATTCTGGCATCATTTACTCACCCTCGAGTGTTTCCAAATCTGAATGAATTTCTTTGTTCTGCCGAACACAAACACTTTTTGAAGAAAGTTTGTAACCAGGCTGTTTTGGGTCACCCATATATTTTTTTTCCTACTATGGAAGTCAATGGTGACCAAAACAGCCTGGTTACAAACTTTCTTCAAAGGTGAGTAAATGATGCCATAATTTAATTTTTGGGTGAACTACTCCTTTAAGTGTAATTAACATGAACTGTATACGCACAAGCATAGACTCCAGTATTTGCGTGTCAGCGCTCTGTGAACAGTGTCAAACAATGTGTTTTTGCAGCACTGAGCACTGGAGCCAATCACAAACATGTTTGTTGTGTGTGAGAACACAATATCCAATCAGATGCATAGAGTTCAAATTGTCTTAGTATACATGTACTTTGAGGTTAAGCTACTTTTCAGACTTGTGACACATTTAGCAACTTTTGATCCATACAGTAGCTACTTTCCGAAAGTCAACGTTTTGCTTTCCTGGTACTGTCACATCTCTCTGCCTCTGTTCTGCTTAGAGAGGAGAAGTGCGTTTATTTAGAATAAACAGAAAAACGAGTAACACTTTATAATAACTGCACACTATGAATCATCAGTTAAGCATTAGTTAATAGTGAATTCATCCTTAATAAAGCATTGTTCCAACATTAATAGGCATTAATCAGCAGTTTACAAATACATGTTTTGTACTCGAGCATACCTATAATGTATGTAATAATTGTATTTTCATACTTTCTTAACAATTGATTTTTCATCATTTCTTAATTATTACATTAAGTTGTCAGTGGTTCATAAAATCATTTGAAAAGTTTAAGTTAAAAGCTGTGTCACTGAATCATAGTTTCCAGCCTGATCTCACAACAGCTCATACATATTTTATATTTTTAATAAAAAATCTATAATTCTAATTCACTCACTTGTACGGTCGTACTTTGTTAAAAAATTTATGCAATGTTTGCTAAATTGTCTGTATTTTACGAGCTGCCAATTCATGTTAATATGTACAAGTGACCTAACCTCACCCCCCTAAACCAAATTAGCCACCTTGTAAAATACATATGGATTGGTCGTAAGAGTGTGTTGGAGTTTCTTTATTTATTGGAAGACAAAAGATAATGCTTTGACAGTTGCTGGGGTGTAATGAATTCAAACGAGCACTGAGGCGCTCAGACTTTTGTTACATACTGTAGATAAAAAAGTCATTAAGACACTGATGTTATAAATAGGATATATATATATATATATATATATATATATATATATATATATATTCATTTGTATTCAACAGAAGAAAGAAACACAAACTGGATTGGAACAACATGAAGGTATATAAATTTGGACAGAATAAAGTAAAAAAAAGAAAAGGGTTACCCAACACTCTAACCTGCTAGATTCTCAAACATCCTAGATGTCAGGATACAATAAAAAAGCACACATAGATAAGAGGCAGAAGGAGGCAGGAGACATCATGTGGACACATTAATCGAGCACCTTGTGGCAGAGTCGGTGGGAAACCCCAGCCTGGCTCAGACAGATAACAGTAATTGTGGCCAGTGCATGTGTCATTTGTTTTGCAGCAGTCACCAGGAGGTTAAGAGGAGCTCTGCTGGTTGTGAAGACTCCATACAGGTTCCTGTTAACCTCACGAAAGCACCTGAAAACCATGGTGTTTCTCACTACACACATACATTAACGCTGAGTGTGAAATAGCTGTTTAAATTCAAGCCAAGTCACTGAATCGGCCGGTACAGTACTACAGTATGGTACTGCATAAAATGTGTCTGTTTGCATGCTGGGTGACCCAAATTTTAATTAACAATGATAAAGAAGCCATGAGGAGGTAAAAAAAAAGACAGTAACACAAGAAAGAGTTGAAAGCTTCAGTTCTCGTTTTCTTCCTCTGAAGTCCCTAGATGACAGCTCTTTCAATGCTGTGATACCAGCTGTCAAAAAGCTTCAGCCTGGCAATCTATCCTCCTTGACAGGAAATGTTCACAGTCACTGTTTGCAGAGGAGTGAATCTGCTTGGCAGCGCAGGTTTGAGATCCCAATGACACATTGGGTCCACTTAGACCTTATTAACATCTGTTTTAGGTTATCTGAATGTGATGTGTCCGCTGCTTCTTGAAAATGCATTACTATCCACTCATTAAACAGTTTGAAAGCATGCATGCAAAAAAAAAGAGGCAAATGCACTCTATCAGGGTCGCTATTAATCCTTATGCGTTCTCATCTCCCTATAAAATCCTGTCTTCTCAACACACATGCACTCTCAAAAACCTCTGCCGCTTCTGTTTAAATGACATTCTATAGTGGAAACATATAGCCGTTTTAAACTGCTTTCTCTTAATCCCTTCAAAAGCATAAGGAATATTGTGCATTAAGTGTTTACATGATGTTTCTGCAACAGTCCTGGAATAAGCTGTTTTCTGAAGTGCATGTAAATGGGGTCACAGTCCAACGGCGGATAAGAGGAATGCAGCGCCTCACTGACATCCCTTGGTTTCCCTGTATTACACTAAAGCATGTCGTGAATGCGAAGGGCATAACTATAAAATACAGGAGAGGATGAATCTCGCATCTGCCTGAACAGGTCAAACTGGTGGAATGGATAAAGTATTTGCAAAGTATTACCTCATTCAGATTGACCATTTTCTTAGACCATGTTCTCAACTGGGGGAAAAACTGAAACTGGTCTCTTGGTTCAATGAGGTGAACTAGAGCCTATTTTTAAATCAAAACAATTATTGAGCAAAATATTAAACATTTAACCTTTCCAATGATTCACAACACGTCCAACAACGATTCATAGTTTGAGCTGTAAGGTAATATTTCTCTGAAAATGTCATCTTTATGTGGTTATGTCGTGTCTGCAAACAAAAAGAAGACGGTTTGACTATTATAGAGTGTGTGCAGTGTGGAGGGAAATGTGTTAATAGTCCTGACAGCTTGTATCTATAACTAATAAGCAATATCATTAGATAGCTCATTCCACAATAGATCATTCAAAAGGCAACCATCTGAGGAAATGGCCACTGTTAAAATACGAGTAAAGGAAAGGTGACAGAGACCATAATAAAACACGCTAGCATCGGTTAACATCACCTTTAAATTAAAGTATAATCAAGAGATCTGAAAAGAAACAGTTTTTTAAGAATAATAAATAAATAATCAATGCAAGAATATAGCTAGTGGTAATAAATACTACACAAAATGTCGTAGTTTTAATACTTATGTGTTTGAGATTATTTTGAAGCCTCTACAAAAATGCATAAATAATCCAATTATTTTAAACCAGTTTTTTTTTTAAAAATCATTTCAGTTCTTTGCTTGTTTTAAATTCATAAACATTTAAAAGATAATAAGTCACAATTTACTTGCTAAATATACAATTAGGCCTGTTAATAATTAATCCGGATGGGTATTTGTTTTCTCTTGATCCACTCAAACATCAGTATCAGTACTTAAAGATTGATCTGCTCCAAATAAAATGGTCACTAGAGACACCCAAGAGATGCTTTGTCTCCATTCTCTTGGTCTGACCCATAAATACACTCACCACGAAAAGCAGCCTATAAAGTATCCTCCAGGCAGCTATGGAATGGTACTTGGTCCTTCTGGCCAGAGAACAGCCCTTCCTTCTAATCTTGCCCACCTTGAAAGTTGGCATGTTTGTTGGGTTAATCTTCAGCTCTGGTTTTGTCACACTCTCTCTCCACTTTAACTCATGACGTGCAAGTCAACAATCAAGTATCTCCAAAATCCTTGGTGTTAGGCCCATTACAGTATCGTTTTAAAGCATAGGGCTTTCTGACAGATCTAAAAATCACTAGCCGGTTTTGTGCACATAGACGTTACACTGAAACTGCTGCTGCCCACTGAAATCTGCATATCAATTGCTGGCTCGCATGACCCCGCTGCAGCATAATGAAGTGCTCAGACAGTTTTCAAACACTACCGGTAGCCTAGCCTTTCAATAAAATGGACACAATGGAAACGTTTCAGGATGGCCTGCGAACACAACGCCTAACATTACCACACATAACGCAAAGAGAGCTCCCTGAAAATATCCATCAGAACAGAGTCACAGAGAAGAAGGAAAAACACAATGATGCATCAGCTTTTCAAACAGTCTCAAAATAGCCTGATATTTTCCATAAACACAGAGCATTGTTTATGTCAAATACAGATCGTATAACACTAAACCTTGTTAGGATCTGAACATCGCATTAAACATGCACCAAACAAACACTTGACAGTCAGACCTTTAGTTTAGAGCTGGTTTTGTTTGTTCAAATGTTTATATTTTTTCTTATATGCAGATCCTTTTCTCTGATAAAGTAGAGAGGAACTAAAAAGTTCATTTGCAAAAAACAGATAACTCTGTTTTTAAAAATTTTTCATTGTGCATTCCAATTAAACCTAAACTGCAGTTGGTTTACTTTGATTAGGTTAAAATAACTAAAAACACAATAGAAAACTATAAAAACATGATTTTTGAAAATTTGACAAAAATGTATTTTGCGAATAAACTCATCAATTGTAAAGCAGATACCGTTAAAGGCTATAAAAATTATGTTTCGAGATTATTGGAGTATGTTTTACAAGAAAATGCTACTTCAATGTTTCTATTTTCATATTTGATTCATTGGTACTTGCTATTTCTTTGTAATGTTTATTAGCAATTTGTGAATATTTTTTAAAAAAGTAAATCAAGTTAAATACATTTTGGGTAAAAGACAAAAACATATTTTAATGCAACAAGTCATTTGTTTAGACATTAGTCATTCTGTGTGTTTGTACAAGACTTTAGCAATTAGTGCGTACTGATCTTTATCGTGTAACACATCTGGTGCTTGTTAGGCAAGGCAAAGCTAGGCATGACGAGTCAAGTTTATTTGTACTGCACATTACACACAATGCTAATTCAGTTTCGCTTTCCCCACCAACACTAAAAAAAGATTAATGTCTTGCTTATGTGGAAGATAAAATTTGCTCTTCTAACCTTTTGCTACCAGTGGAATATCAATAGAGATAGAGCCATATCTACTCTACTATGTTTCCACAGTCAATTTTCCTCCCTAAAAGTGAAAAGTGGGATACGGTATGTGATAATACAGCCTTGTCTGATTGTTTATAGGTAGGTATCATTACGTAACATTTACAGGTGCAGAGCGTGCATTTTTCTACATTTTAACTGATGCTGAAACATACAATTGTGATTGAAAGAATGTATTGGTGTATTTTGTGGTTCTATTGCAACAGCACTGCAAACTAAATAAATATTACATAAAAATTGGTTAAGCGATTACAGAAATGTTAAAAATGGTAAGGTTTTAAAGTGTAGTCTTTAACATGATGTAATCTGAAACAAGCTGGCAGCAGAAGTCACACACACTGTAAAAATGAACGATAAAAACCTGTGAAAAATACCACAGTAAAAACCTGTTAAATGGTTAAGTTCCCCTACTATATACGGTGAAAAACTGTAATAGACAGCTTAATCAGAAAAATGTTATCAGACAATTTTACAGTAAAATACTGTTTTGAAAGTGGAAAAGACAATAAACTGTAAATTTCCCAAAACTCCATGCATTCCATTTCAAATTCTATATAACTATGTTTCTTCTTTCTTCTTATATTATATTTCAGTTTCATGAGTGTCACGGTGATGGTGTTTAGTGTTTGTGTGAATGAAATTTGTGCACCTTCTATATATGTCTATGTGTTAGTAATGGCTTGTTGAAAAGCTGCTTGTGGTGAGCTGTGGTGGGACATTCTCATCACCACCTGATAGAGATGGTTTTCAAAATAGATTTCAGAACCTTAATAGGTTGGCATAGTTTCATTACATTAGTTAAAGAACTCTTTTTTTATTGTAAATTTTTGTTATATTAATTGTAAATTAAAGAGTCAAATTCAATTCATTTAAATTCAATTCAACCTAATATATTGCTACCTTATTTTTTTACAGTGTAATAAATGCAATAGAAACCAAATATTATAACTACATACAATACAATTAAAATGTAAACGCCACAAGATCAGTATTCACAAGATTATTATTTTTTGTTTGAAGTAGTTCATATGTTACAGCTGACTTTTTAGATGCAGTAGATAACACATGAGTAGATAACACTGAACAATACAATAATCTTTGTGAGAAGTATGAATAATTGTGGCTTGGGACCAATGGTTTGTGTAATTTCTTTGCATTGTAAATTGCATTGCATTTTCAAGTATGAAAAGATCTTAAAAGATCCTTAAAGGCTAGTTCTGCACTAAAACATGTTTACAGCTGCAAATCATACTATTAGGCTCATTAAACCAGCCTCTCTCAAAGCAACAGGCACAAAACAAAAGAGAATGAATACGATCACTGAGTTCTGGTCCTTTATTAGCTGAATGAAACCATAACAAAGAACAAACAGTGGTGACTTCTCTGAGGTCACGGGAGAGGGACTGTGGGAGGCAAAGGATTATGGGTCTTGTACGTCTGCCAAGAGAAGGATTATCCTCATTTGGCATATTCTGTGGGCAAGGTGTTAAACTAATGCTAACTCCCCTCTTCAACAAGTCACCGCCAACAAACAGCAGCAGAAGTTCATTTCTGACATACTCGTTTTATTGTTAATTCGTGGAAACCCAGACTAACAAGATCTTGAATAGAGTCCTGCTCATACAACATAATAAAATAAAATCGTATGGGAAGCCAAAAGGATGTAATGTCCCTGGAGAAAACGCTGGCCATTGCTCAGAGGAAAATGTCCTGTCATGCTGTAGTAGAGCTTTGACAGGCTGTGATTCATCCCTGAGGTTACGGCAATTGTGCCATGTAGCCATCTTCTTTTTAAAGCCCGATAAATAAAGACACACACATAAATCGACGTGGATAGTCAGGCAATCCAAACGGCACTTGCTCTAGTGCACATTTTAATCTATTATTCTTCTTCATCATCATCCAGTTTTTTCAAGCAAGTTTCAATATTCAAACCCAATTTGTCAAAATAGCACGTCCAATTACAGCGAAAACAAGAAAGTGATGTTAACTCCATGTTAAAAGGATAGTTTATACAAAAAAATACATTTTGATGATTATCTGCTTATCCCCGGGACATCCAAGGTGTAGGTTTCTTCAGTAAAACACAAACCAAGATTTTAACTCAGTCTGTCAGTCATATAATGGCAGTCATTAGGACATAAACAGACAAGCAAATTAAAACCTGCGGCTTGTGACCATACATTGATGTGTAGAGACATGAAATGACCAGTCTGACCTGCCTGAAAATATCAACCAGACTACACCGTCACAGAGAAGAAGCGAAAAGACAATGATGCATTAGATTATTTTAAAAATAGATCTGCTTTTCTAACAGTCTCAAAATAGTCTGATATTTTCCATAAACATGAAACACTCCTCAGTGTTTTGCTCTGGGCTACCACACAGCCCTCCAGCAAAAGATCTTATTCTTAGAAGTATTAATGTGAAAACATTTAAGTAAACAGCATTGCATCTGATGTCTGGTTCTGCACAGTAGACAGAATAAACCAGTCTGCTGCCCGTGGTTAGAAACAAGAGAGGCCTCTCGGAGCACTGTTTATGTCAAACACAGATCGTATAACACTAAAGCTTGTTAGGATCTGAACATCGCATTAAACATGCACCAAACAAACACTAGCCAGTCAGACCTTAGAAACTATGTTTTCAACAATTCTCAGAAATCAAGTTTTTTTTATTGTGTGTTCCAATTAAATCTATACGGTGTGCTTCTGGTGAGCTGTGGTGGGACTTTCTCTTCACCACCTGATCTTTCTTCTTATATTAGATTTCAGTTTCATAAGTGTCACGGTGATTATGTTTAGAGTTTGTGTGAATGAAATTTGTGCACCTTCTATATATGTCTATGTGTTAGTAATAGGTTGTTGAAAAGCTGCGTGTGGTGAGCTGTGGTGGGACATTCTCATCACCACCTGATAGAGATGGTTTTCAAAATAGATTTCAGAACCTTAATAGGTTAGCATAGTTTCATTACATTAGTTAAAGAACTCTATAAATTTGTGTTGTATTAATTTTAAATTCAATTTAAATCTGTAAAACCTAATATATTGCTACCTTTTTATGATAATATTCTTGCAGTTTTTTACCATGAATTTTAATAAAAATGTTAATGCCACAAGTTCAGTATTCAAAACGGCAAAACCAGCTTATTATTTATCATGGCAAAGGCAACATATCAGATGAATTCTGTAAGTGGAGGACGCAAGCGCCACAGGTTATGGCAAACAGAAGAAACGTCTAGCATTAAAGGCCCAGATGTACTTCAAAGCTCTTTTTCATACTTCGTTTGCAGGTTTGAAAAGGCTGAGTGATGGTATACTGTTTCCAAACATTCTGACACCTCGTGCTGCTGAAGGTGGGGCTTAAATTAATGTAAACATGACTCACGGCGCTCGCATGTAGCCTACAGTATGAAGGTTTATTTATTGTATAACTCAAATTCGATGTGAAAGAACAACAGCAGCAGCAGTACGGAGTAATATTTATTTGCTTGCTACTTTCCTTTTATAACTTCATGGCTTTCCTTTCATACTTTCGTGGATTTTGTATAACTCAGAGTCGTTGACACAAGCTTTGTTGTAATTTCTTTGTAGAAATGAATTGCTTTCACCGAATTCTTTAAGTCTTTCCTCGAGCGATCATACAGATGCGGATATATCTGTGGCTGCTCAGCTATGTTTAGTGACTTGTTTAGAGATGTTGTTTCCTTGCCTGACCTCGGCTAAATGAAAAATGAACCAGGAAAAAAAAAATGTGCATCAAAAAAGGTGGAGTTTCGGAACACACCCATCAACTGCATAACCGCCTCGGACCAACGGTACAGTAGCTCAAGGATGTTTAGGAATCAAAACAAAAAGTTTGCTTTGGTGAGCCAATTCGAACTGCCAAAACAAACTCAAAACGAACGTTTTAGGCTGATTTTGTTTAAAATGCTGTAATTTCAGTTGCTCTTCGATTTAGTTTGAAGTATATCTGGGCCTTAATTCTATTTACAGCATGTCTTGAAAAGCAAAGATAGCTTGATGTTCATCGTAGGAGAAGTCACACTGCAAGACCATGCAAAACCCTCCTGACAATTTCGTCAGAGGTAAATTTGATCGCAATGGCCAGTAATCGGCTCTCTGTGAACATGTCAACTAACGATCAAATTATATGAATATAGGACTTTTAGGACTTTGAAAATCTGTCTCAGACCACTAATTCATGGCTAAAATCGCACAGTGTGAGCCGGGTTAACACACTGATATTATTTGGTAAAAACCGTTTTAGAGGCATACCCCCTCCCCTTCGCGTAAATATAAGAACTTTTGGTACCATGAAAACCGATCCTTCTGCAACATCCTGGCAGGCCATGCAGGAAGCGATATCCTCCAGCAGTCGAGCCAGCTTGTTCTGGAGCAGCCGGTGTACAGTGAGAAGAGTCGAGTTGAGAAAGATATCCTTGCCTTCCTTGACACAGTCTGGCCAGAACCAGCACATGGCAAGGAAGGACCAGAGAACCTCGACCGGCGAGTGCTCACAGAGGCAGAGCTCAATGAGCGAGGCGAGGTAAATGCATGGCTTGGCATCCCGTTTGGTCTGCTCTGCCATTGAAGCGGACCCCAGCCCATGGGCAGAGCTCGTAGTGTTAGTTGTTCCTCTTCTACGGATCTCTTCTCAATCTCTTGCTGTGTACAGGACTATTAAATAAGCCCAGATTATTAGTCAGCTCACTGCCATATGCTGACTGACTGGCTTAGTCATTCCCATCCCCCCTAGTTCAACCATAAACACTGAGGGTCTTGTAATTGGAAATTACGGGGTTGCTCTCAAACCGGCTTTTGAGAACACTTTGCTTGGCTGTGTGTGTATGTTTTTGCAGCCAGAGATATATTTTTGGAACGATCAAGACTTTCCAACTTCAAGCATGTCTTGTCAAATACTTCTGCTAATGAAGTAAACTTAAAAGCAGAGCTAATTCAAAGCTTGATATGAAATAGCTTTCTCTGATACTACAGCCCCTTTGCCCATGAATAAGATTAATTTATTGATCTGAATCTTTATGGCAGATATAAACACTGAGAGAATTTAGGAAACGGGCACAAGAGAGAATTGAAACAAACAAACAAACCTTTGTTTGAAGAGTATAGTCCTGGATGCCAGTAAAGGGTCTATACACAGTTTCAGACCAAAATACACTAAACAGAAATGCTTTAAACAGTGGTTTATGATGTTTTAAACTAGTGCTGTCAAATGATTAATCATGAATAATTGCAGTTCGTGGTATTTCCAGTCTTGTCGGGGACGACGGTCTTGCATAATTTGCAGACGACATTGGTCTGACTACGGTCAGACTTTTCCTCTTTTATTTCCTTGCTCGCTGTGGCTCTCATTTTCTGTTTATGAAGAGGAATCCAGCATACCAGCGCAAGACAACAATATGACGCAACCAAACGTGATACTGTTACACGATTGGCTGATTCGGAAACGAATGACATTTAACTGGAACAAGAACAAAAACAAAATCAATTTTAATCATTTTCACCAGAAACGTTAATTTGAAATTGCAATTAACCGGTTAATAACGTTATTTTATTTTTCTCTTCTTATATTAATTTGGGAGACAAAAAAAACATGAATTTGTTTGTGCAAATGCCATGTTGACTCATACAACGTGAAATGCCCGAGAAGCAGACCCCATTTATCCGATGAGATGAGCTAACCTCAAAAAACTACTGAGCAGGGAGCCTGCAGGATTTCTTTCCAGACTACGCACTTATCACAGTCTTTTTGCGGCCAGCGGCAGCGCGTTGATCACAGCTAACGTTTAAATAACTTCTCAAATAATCACAACTTGCTAAAAATGTATAGATATAAGCAAATCACATGGTAGTTTAAATGTTTAACCTATTTAGATGTGCGCTGTTAGATGCCTTACAGAGGCGCCATTGTGATCACTTGCATATTATTTTTTAAACTTAAATACGCCGTCATTTTTGCTCATAAAGGTGAAAGTAATACATAATTTGTAACGGTAAAGGATCTACCTTTATTTCTGTACATTTACAATTTTAACAAAACGTTGTGCTTTATTCTGCTGTCTCTGTCTAGAACAGGAGCGCTTAATAAATATATACATATATATATATATAAATCTTTCAATTATTACTTTAAAACAAAATTTGTTAATTGAACACACTATGTGCTATTTCTATAGTTTAAACCTATCTCATGACAGTGAATTTCTTCTATGACAAATCGTGTGATAAATCGCTGTAAAATTGAAGGATGCGGCGCAAAATGGCCTGGAATCGTAACGGTAACCTTCAATGTAAACATCCAATATTTTGATTAGTCGTTATTAACCGGTATTTTTTCTAGAAAACCATTTTCAGAATGCATTGTTTAATGCGGAACGCAAGAACAGAAACGTTAAAATATCAATTCTGCTCGGAGTGAACCAAATGGATTTTTTTTCTTCGTTTTTTTAAGCCCTGCTCATAACCCTATCAAATGCAGTCGGAGCCCAAAAGAGAATTGATTACGTCATCTATCGAGTCTTTCGAGTCATTCGTTCTTTTGGCTTATGGGCCTGTCACTTCACGTGAACAAACGACTCAAATCCAAAGACTCAAAACAGGTGAACTAATCCCAGTAAGAACTTTTCACAATGCACATGTACGACTGAACGAATCACTCCCTGAGATGACTCGTTCTTCCAAAGTCACATTAAAGATTCGTTCAAAATGAAGAACGACCAATCACGGGCCAACGAAGAATAAAAAATATCTAACGTTTTATTGAACACATTTTTTATTGATATCGATCACGTGCCTATCGCGATACATATCGTTATCGTTTTATTGCCCAGCCCTAATATATATATATATATATATATATAGATACATAAACACACTCGCAAGCATGCGCGTGCACACGCATACAGTATACAGTATGTCCGAATTCATAGCATTTGAAATTTAGTAGGCGAGAAGTACCCAGATGACCTACTGCTTCCAGACGAAATCTATAGTAAGCATATCATGGACGCTTTCCTATCCCATGAGGCTCTGGGAGATGATGCATCGTTTTTAAAAAAAACGGCGGAAAGTTGAGATGAAAGTTTCGGAGCTGTGAGCTTCACGTGAACACCGGGTGCTTAGTGCTCATGTATCCACCGAGGGCAGCCCACCGAGGCTAGTAATTCTGACACATGCCGCTGCCTCCTGATATATCTGTAACGTTAGTGGTTAAACATGAGGTAAAATTTGTTTTGGGTATATCTCATAGGCAAACTCTTGTTTGCAAGTGTAGCAAGCTCCTGATTGGTTAACGCACCGCAGGACGTGTAATCGCCTTTTTAATCGCATTGACTTAACATGTAAATCACTTGTGCTTGACGCATTCGCGACGCATCCGGTGTGAACGCACTTTCACACACACACACACACACACACACACACATGTCTGGTTTGCCATCTTCGTGGGGACTCTCCATAGGCGTAATGGT
>JAUCMT010000036.1:19163251-19178415 GCA_032357475.1 Enteromius thamalakanensis
CCAAAATTTGTCCTATGGAATTGATTTTCAGTGTCATAAAACAACACATTGTTAATTTATGTCAATTATTTTATACTGGCCACTACAGTGTCTTGACTCATACCTTTTGAGGCATGTGTAAACTTTTATTAAATATCTTAAATGTTGTTACATAATTTATACAGTAGTTCATTTATACCAATGGGTTCCTTGTAGGATTGGGCATCAAGAACCGGTTCCAATTTGGAACCGTTAAAAAAATAACAATGCCATTGGAATAGTTTATAAAATTTGATTTCGATTCCGATCATTGGTTCCAAACACGCAAGTTTTGGTTTCCATTGTGGCCACCGTATTTCCGGAAGTGTTTGCCGCGCGCTTGTTCAGTTGCAGCTATTTTACACTAAAAAAGCCTGCGTCGGCACAGTGCAACACGTGACAAAATGATATCTTGCACGGGAGGATGCACTATGAATATGACGAAACACCTGCATGATGTACAAATTAAGGAGTGTAGCGTGTTTGACGTGCTGCGCTAGTCCACTGTCTCGTCCTCCTCGGGCAACCCTGTGCTAACCAACGTTGGGTAAGTGATTGTAGTTTAACAATAAAGCGCTTGACCAAATTTGGTGAACAACAACGTTACTGAAATATTTTTTTCCCTCGTAGATGAATGTAGACACAAAGAATCGGAATTGAGAAACGAAAAGAACCGAAATCGAAAGGATTAATCGGAATCGAAATTAGAATAGTTCAAATCAAAACGATGCCCAAAGCTAGTTCCTTGTGTGTTAATGAAGATGGGACAACTCTGATTTTTCTTCACTTAAGAACAGGTTTAAGAATTGTCATGCTGTCTACTTTCTATAGAGCTTTCTCAAACAGAAAACTGCATATCAAGCTCATTTGGAGACACATCTTTTAGTGGTGAAACTGATTTTCCCATATAATTAATCTCCAGAAAAAGCATAGACCAAAAGTTGTGTAAATCTATCAGCACTTTCTTTTAGAACAGTAAATCTAGTAAGCTAATTTTTAAGATGGTTTCCCAGAAGCTAATGACCTCTGAGAAGGTCACCACCATCAGTAGAAATTTACCAAGTGATTACCGGGAACAAAACTGGTAGTTTGGACAGGAAGTTCTTTTATTCTGAAACCATTTTAGTGGAGTAAATAAAATCAGTGTTTACGATGAATAATTCTGATGAGGCTGCAACAATATTATCCTTTCAGCTGTTTTCCTTATGAATATTTTCATGTAATTAAGTGAATTCATATCATTTAGATTTGAAAATCTAGTCAATAGCTTTAAATGAGAAGGGCATGTGCAATCTACAAACCAAAATTAATTCCTTGAAGTGTTTTCCAGCTTGGTAACTTTTGGGACCCATTTTATATTAAGTGTCTTTAACTACTATGTTTTATTAAATTATGCATTTGATACAATTTACTTATTGTGCACATACATGTTTTACATAGCACTTATGAAATAACTGCATGCAATTACAGCTGTCATTTAGTTCATCAGTAATTACTCTGTTGGCCCTACCCTTAACCAGCACTTAACCATTCCACCAAATATGTCCCTAACCATATCCAACCTTGGTAGCAGCGCTCAATATGTACACTGTACCTAACTACCTAAATAAAGTGGGACCATTTTGGAATTGAGCTATTGTTTGCAGGATGACAGGGGGTGAAACTTAAAGGAATAGTTCACGCAAAAAATGAAAATTACAGCATATTTTACTCACCCTCAAGCCATCCTAGCTGTATATGGCTTTCTTTTTTCAGATGAACACAGTAAGAGTTTTTTTTATTTATCCTGGCTTTTCCAAGCTTGGTAATGCTGGTGGATAGTGGCCATTATTTTATAGCTCCGTAAATCTGCAGGTACTGTGACAAAAAAAATAACTTGTACGCCTTTAGGGGGTTTTCACATATCCTCTAAACTAATGCATATTGATGGGTTTTTGTAACAAAAATATTTCTAGTTTTAAAAATATAACCTAAATAACCAACTTGCGGCAACTATGCGCGTCCCCAAGACCATGTGTCATGCTTCTTCTGTGGATTTAGTGTTGGGTCGCATACCATGTTTTAGGTTCATACTGCCACCTCTTGTGCTGGAGTTTGAAGTGTTTTCAGAGAGTGTGAGACTCAGAGTGCGTCTTGGCTGATCTCTGACTCGACGTATGACGCAGTTTCCGTTTCCAGAAGTCAGTTACTTATGTTATCATTTTAAACATACATAAGGATACATTTAAAAAAAAAACCTCAGACTGTGTTTGTCTAAAAGAAGAAAACCTAGGATAGCTTGGGGGTGAGTACATTTTTGGATAAACTATTCCTTCAAGTAGCATTTATATTTCTACAAAGAGCCATGCTATACTAGTGGTCTAGAAAACTAGTAACCCTTACCTGAGGAAGACCGCTGTAAGAACAGCAGCTCAAATCAATCAAATCCTTTAAATAAAAAAGACAAAACGGAGAATCTACAATTTTTATACAGACCAAGACGGTTTACTAGGTGCAACAGACTCACCAAAACAAGCATTAGCGACTTACTTAGATGCCACTTTTTATTCCAAACAACACAAAGTACTCTAATTGTAGAGACAGTACCCCTGCAACAACTGGGTGTTAAATGCCTTGCTCAAGGGCACGGTCTCATGACGGAAAATCTATAAAATTCTCCGGCTCATGGGTCAGCCCTCTCTAGATTTAAACAAACAGCCCAGTGCAGTTCCTTAACTGCTAATTTACCAGTATTATTAGCACAGCGCATTAAGATCTCAACCGGCAGGAAACATCACCATCAATGTCTCAAGGCTTTACACTTGGTAACCAGATATGAGAGTGTACATCTGAAAATAGCTCACTTTATTATCTTGCTGCATTTCTGGGAGAGGAGGAGGAGATGCGAGAATGAACAACATTTTTAATCCTGCTGGTTCTGTAATTACTACCTTTAGAGTCTTTCTTTATCAAAGTCCTGTTATTTGCACCTGTGGGAGGAATTTCCCACCAGCGTGACGCATGAGTTGCAAAACATAAAAGCTAGAAAAAATTGATATGCAAATGCACTTTCCAAGTCACGACTGTTTAAACCAGACAGAGTGGGTGTAGTACCTGTGAGACAGAAGGCTTTCTTTCATGACCTCGCTTGGTAAGAGTATCCAGACCCTTGAGGGAGGAAAAGACTCCTTTCTTACTGCGACCTCGCTGGGACAGAGACAGAGATCGCTTTCGCATTGTGGCTTCATCTCTGGAACAGATCTGCATGACAACAAAGAGTAAGAGGGGCTGTAATGGTAACTAGGTAAAAGTATTCCATTTTTGGAAATTAAATGTTCCAAATTAAGTGTAGTAGCTTCCTCTCGTAGCAATTTCAGGGTTTTCAGTAAATATTTTTTTTTATGATAACGTAAAATTGTCAGAATTATTTTAAAAAGCAGTATAATAGCTGAATTCCCTGTCAACAACTACCCCACAGCCCTGATCCATCAATCTGAGAGAAGGAGAGCTGTTGTTGCCATAGAAATTGTGAATTGTGCCAAAAGAGCTCGGCAGCAACCACCCGCTTCCATCAAGCATCGTGCATGACAGTTAGGTCAGTCTCCCACACTCTCCCACAATTATGTGTGTTATAAAACAACAAATTTGGTTAAGTTGTAATTTAACTTAAAGGTGCTGTATGCAAGGTTTTGTAGTAGGGAAAAAATAATAAACTACTAAAAAATACATTTGAAAATGTGCATTCCTGGCTTTGTCATGTATGCGCATTCCTGTTGGTGTCGTTAATCTGGCAACCTCCGTTTGAGGACAAGGGGCCAGGTGAAACAAACACTGTCCAATATTTTGAATTTGGCCTGCAATACCTAGTTCAAGCACTAGTTGTCAATCCTACATACATCACCTTTAAAGACATTCATTCACAAATGTAAATTCTGTAATTACTTGCCCTCACATTGTTGCAAATGTAAAAACCTCTGTTCATCTTCAGAACACAAGTGAAGATATTTTTTTTTCCCTGGATACATATTCTACACTTATTCACGCTATAATTCTAACATGTGGCAACAGAGTATGCTGTTTATGCTTTTTTTTACATTCTTGTAGCTTTTATATAACAGTTGAACCACTGATGTCACGTGGATTATTTTACCGAGCTCCTCGCTACATTTCTGGACGTTGATCGTGTTAATTACACTGCAGTCTATAGGGTCAGAGAGTTCTAAGAATGCATCAAAAAATCTTAATTTGTGTAACAAAGATGAACGGATTTCTTTGAGGGTTTGAAACAACATGAGGGGGAGTGATTAATGACATAATTTTTATTAATTTTTAGGTGAACTATCCTAATGGAGAAAATGAGTGAGACATATTTCTGGAACAAAATGAGCTTTCACTGTTGTGTTCTACAAGACTACTAACCAGTGCATGGAAGGAGGACACAGAGAAGATTCCCAGGCGGGCTAGTGCAGCTTTGGTCGGGCGACTGGCCGTGGCTAGCAGGCTCTTGGGGTTGGGTAACTCGCCGCCTTGCAAACTGGCCAGGTAGCAGCGCATGCGAAAAAGGTCCATGTTGAAGCGCTCCAGATTCTGTTCCCACTGTTGGATCTGTCCACAGATTAAAGAGGTGTTACTGAGAAGAGGCATCTCAGAGGAATCTCAGTGCAACATTTTTTTTTTTAAAGATTTTCTTGTTACAGTGTAACTATACATTTAAGTACCGAGTAATATTAATTAACAAAACATACTCACTTTATGTTTAGGGTTAAGATTGATTGAGTCATTATTGTTATAATAGTAAGTACATGTAACATATGTAACAAGGAAACCTTAAAGGTGCTCTATGTGATCTTGAAAAACACTGGGGGTACAGCATGTGCGCCAAAGCAAAAACAAACTTCGGCCAACCAATCGGCAAGAAGGGGTGGGGTTTAACGCCCACAAACAAACTTCGGCTAACCAATCTGCAAGAAGAGGTGGGGTTTCTTGCCGATTGTTTAGCCGAAGTTTGTTTTTATTGTGGTGCCCATAGTGTTTCTTTTGGTATTGCAGCCTCTGTGTTGTCTTTCGAGAGCGGGTTTTTTCCCAATGTATTCAGAGGGCAGACAGCTAGATGATAAAGGGGTGATGCATACGGTTTGAGATAAAAATAAAATCAAGCTAAAATCATTGCATAGACCACCTTTAAAGTGTTACCATTTTGACTAATCAAATTATGTAGCTAATTACTCTCCAGCACCGATCATTAGTGATTGATGGTGGCAGGAACAGCCTGAGTAAAGGCTGCAATTGCTCTCAGATGTGAAAGGGCATAAAACTAAATTTTTCTCTAATCTCCAATTGCCATGATTATATGTAATAAAAACATCACTGAGTGATTTAGTGCTCTGCACTTTTGAGGAGAAATGTCCCGATTATTAGTCACAGCTCTAGAAACATTATCAATTTGCATATGAAACTTAATACCACTAGTCCCAAATAGCTAGGCATCAGACTAATTGTCTTGCTGATATTTGGGTGAGTTTTTGGTGTTTGTTTGTTTTGTTATATTGTAATGTCCCATTTAATGGGGAAAGCTATTATTGTATATTCTTCACTTATTATTTTTCAGACATAAACAATACAATTATTTAATTTAGCAATAGTTAACTGTCAACAATGGATTGAAAATGCTAACACTGCTTTGCTTTTGTGCATTGTTTGTATAGTTTGTGCTCCCAGCATCATTTATACCACTGCCAATGAGTTTAGAGACACTGTGTCATTAAAGTTTTTTGGTTTTTGGTTTATTATATTCTGCCAGCTCAACCTCACATCATTAAAACAAGTATAACGAGGCTGGACAGACACTGCACTGTTAACTCATGGGAATCTTATGCTAGGCTTTCAGAAGTGTGACACATGATACCAACATACACCCATTACTACAAGAAGAGAGGCATGTTCGTTGTTGTTAAGAGCCTATTAGAAACACACTGGCTTTCTGAGTCTTTGGAGCCTGTTTGAGAAATTTGATCTAATCGTCCCCATGAAATGTGACCCGAAATCAACATGTGTAACAAAAACAAACTGTTAAAACGGTAACACTTTATAATAACTACACACTATTAATCCTTATAGCATTAGTAACAGTCAATTCATCATTTATAAAGTATTGCTCCCTCTGTGTTGTGCTCGTTTATTTATTTATTTTTTTTAAATCTCCTGCTAATGTTAATAAATCAAGAACAAGCCATTTATAGGTGTATTTAACTGTCTACAAATGACTATAAATGTTGGGACAGTGCTTTATAAAGGATAAACGGACTATTTCGTAATGTTATTATAAAGTGTTACCGTTAAAAGATCTCACACAGTCTGATCAGAAATCAGCTTGAGATTTTAGCAAACTTGATATACTGTACTGTATAAAAAGCCTGGCTGAATTCCATTTTCATTGAATGGGCAGAATTTTTGATGCTCTTCTTCCTGATTCACATGTTCAATAGTCTTAAAAGCAATTTTAATTCAGTTACAGGGAGAAAGGCTGAAGAGGGGTCAAAGGAGACTTTAAACCGCCCAGCTGGCACTCATTTGTGAAGACAACACTTCAAAGTTACCCAGTTTCTCAGACAATTCTAACCTTTTCCCCTTTACCAAATCTCTCATTCAGCATCTGGCACCTCTCTAACTCCCCTTTTTGACCTCTGCATCAGCTTCAGAGGTTCCCATGAAGCTTTAACATGATTGTTATCAGGCAGTGGGAAAACGACTAATACCATTGGTCAAATACAGCTATGTGGGTCATGCAACCTTCAAAGTGGTATGTGGCGGTAAGATTAACATGCTTTCTGTTAAAAAGACAAAGCCCTCAATGATTTATCCCAAAGATGGAGGGCTTAGAACAATCTCAACCTTGTCAGTACATACACATTTCACTACAAAGCCTTAAATGTAATGACGTTATTAAAGCACTAAACTTCAAATGTTTGCATGTGCAGCTGCACCTTCATTGTTTCTAAGAAGTTCAATTAATTGAGTATGAATTAAGAAATGCATGACTGGAACAAAAAAGGACTTGATACAGTATTTATACAAACTTACGACAAACCGGGTTAACCGGTAGCTTACCTGGTTTTCAATAGCCTTTCTATTTTTGGGATCACCAATGATGGACAACTGCAGCTCTGCCATTTTTCTCATCTTGCTGTCCATGTCGATCTTCTGGAGAAGACCGCGGATCTGTCCATGTAACAAACGCAGTGTGTCCTCTTTCCCGTAGCGTTTCGCAAATAAAGATGCGCTAGCTGAATGAATAGCAGTGACCCAGTTCTCTAGATCAGTCTGGTTGGAGGCCTACAATGGAAAATAACACACAAGGAAGGAAATGTAACTTTTTATACAAAGAAATTACTGTAAATATGGTCATTGCAAAAACATACAAGGCTATTTGATTAGTAACATCAAATAACAACATTACTTTGTCTTAAATTTTTCTGAAAATTCTGAAAATGTATGTATTTCTATATTTAGATTACATTATGAAGCTTAGATTTGTAGTGTCTCAAACTTTCGGACCCCACTTTAAATTGATAATTAACATAAAAATGAAAATTATGTTTACATTTACTCACCCTCAAATGGTTACAACCCTACATTTCATTTTTCTGCTTATCACTAAAGACGCTATTTTGAAGAATGTATACTATAGAAGTCAATGGGGCAACCGGCAACTGTTTAGTTAGCCACATACTTCAAAATATCTTCTTTTGTTTGTGACAGAAGAAACTGGAACTTGAGAGTGTTTTTCAAAAGCGTATAAAAAGGTTTCTCAACGCTTGGTGGATCACTGAAAGCAGATGGAGTATTCAGACAGTAGTATTTTTCTAGGTCTTGACAGTGTTCATTATTTGGCAGTGAATGGGACAGTCACAAGCCTCCCCATTTTCATTTAAAATATCTTAAATCGTGTTCTGAAAAACAAGACTTTTACGGGTTCGGAACGACATGGGGGCGAGAGATTAATGACAAAACGTATCATTTTAGGGTGGAGTAATGCTTTAATAGCAACAATCAAACAAAAAAATACAAAGGTTATACCAATTTAAAGTATAAGTGTTTTTATCATAAAAATAACATTTAATTTCAAGCAATTATCATCGATTTCATGACTTGAACTGAAAATTGAGTGTTTTATCTTGTCATTCTCCAATTTGACATGGTTCAGTGTTTTGACACAATCTGTATTGTTAAGGGCACTATATAAATTGATTTGAATTGAACCACATTGCATATTAAATTTTTAACATGTTATATGGGGTTTGTGTGTTAGAGGAAAGGACACTCTTACATGACTAAACACAGTCATCGACTGACAGTGACCAGCAGGCTACAACTGGGCTCTGTGCACACGTAGTTTCTGTGCAGTTCTGCTCATGCTTTCAGAGTGAAGAGGCCATTAGTTTTGTAAGCTCTGGTTTTCGACTGACCTGAAAAAGGTAGACGTCACCGTAGGTGTTACTGAGACAGAACACGTTCTCTTTCTTGGGGTGCTCAGGAACTGCCTGGACTACTCCATCCTCTGCTAGCAAGGCATAGCATGGAGACTCTGGCTCTGAAGAGGCTTTTCCATAGGTCTCATAGAAGAGCATTGTGCAGCCTACAAGAAAAAACTGGTCACCACTGGTCATGATGTGCTCTTACTGCACAAAGGTGAGCACTGTCAAACACAGCAGCATACTTACCCTTCAGAGTAACCCAGAATTGTTTCCATTTTCGACGGCCCGACAGCTCTAATTTACGCTCCTTGTGTACAGTAAGCAAGGGCTTGAAGGAGAGCCATCCAGCCCGCCTAACTACACCCTTTTCTTTCTCAAACAGCAAGTCCAGCTGCTCTAAACACCCGTGGACCTCTTGACTACTGCTCTCGGTTTCTTCTGAGGAGCTCTCACGCCAATCTTCTCGTCCACCTTCTGCTGATGGCCGACCGGTCTTTAGCTCCCTCATGAAGTTCTTGTAGATGTTCTGCCGCAGAACATCGGTACCCAAATAAGGGGCACTGGCAGAGCCGCTGCGGGTGTTCAGTGACAGAGAGTGAGAGCGTGTTTGAGGCATGCCGTTTGGAACGGTCAGAAGGCTGGAGACATGAGAGGGAGAACTGGTATCAGCAGTGAGGCCATCCACACCACTATCGAAGCAATCGAGGGGCTCGTTATTTCTCGGCTCCTACAACAAAAGCAAAGGAGAATACATTGTAAGACTGAGGTTTCATTTACCTGAATTTATCAGGAAAGGATGTGACATGTGGCCAGGTATGGTTTTCCATACTTGGAATTTGTGCTCTGCATTTGAACCATTCAAGTGCACACACACAGAGCAGTAAGAAGTGAACAACCACACACACACACACACACACACCCGGAGCAGTGGGCGGCCAGTGAATGGTGCCTGGAGAGCAGTTGGTGAAACAGTGCCTTGCTCAAGGGTCTCAAGTCAGTCGTAGTATTAAAGAAGCGCTGCTTTACTTACTCCCTCCACCTACGACTTCCAGCCATGGGTTTACTTCATTTTTGCAATCTGGGTCATTTCATACAAACCATTATTGATATTGATATTCAAATGAAAATGTAAACTACTCAATAATGCTAAAGTTCCCAGTTTTTTGTGGCTATTCGTTTCCTTGTGTTCTAAGTGCTTTTTAGAACTATTGCTTCACCTCCTTCATTTTTTTTTGACTGAGAACACTGCAAATATGAATGATATGAGACTTTTAATTTCCTAGGACCCAGAACAAAAAAAATCTGTCATAAGGGTTAATTTTATTGAAAGTGAGATTTATATTTTATTTAAAAGCTGAATAAATAAGCGTC
Organism: Enteromius thamalakanensis; assembly: GCA_032357475.1. Taxonomy (NCBI): domain Eukaryota; kingdom Metazoa; phylum Chordata; class Actinopteri; order Cypriniformes; family Cyprinidae; genus Enteromius; species Enteromius thamalakanensis. The sequence continues at coordinate 19,173,094 of JAUCMT010000036.1, forward strand.
CTATTGAGGGACACGGTCAAAGAAATGTTGTAAAATTTACGTGAAAAAAACGCAGCTGTGGTTGCTGGAAGTCAACCGCAAACAATATGGTATCAACATTTTAGGTTTTACAGTTTAAGTTAAATTTACAGTTAAATACCATAAACTGATATAATGTTAATACACCAACTTATTTAAGTGAAATCTGTTTTGTATCTTTGAAATACACCAATAAGCACCAAATGCACAGGTGGTGATGATAAAGTCACAGGATAAACCAAGGCACATCACCAGCAGCTTTTAAATATGAACATACAGTATATAGAAGGAGCACAGTGTCATTCACACTGTCACTAAAACACTAAACACGGTCATGGTGAGACTCATTTAGCTGAAATATGATATAAACATTAATTTAACAACAATACATGTAACATACAACCCTAATAAATATAACTTATAAGAAAAAACTAAACAGAAACATAGTTTAAAGAAAAAACAAAGTTCAAGCAAAATTGTAAATGCAATGCAGGGAATTCTGGGAATGTCATTTTACGTTTTTTTCCATGTAAAGTTTACAGGAATTTACCATTAACCATTTAACAGGTTTTCAACTATATAAAAATCTAAATACAGACAAAATCGCATTTAAAACTGTCTAAATAAACGTCTTAGCAATGGGTATTACAAATTAAAGATCATAACAGAAGGCACTACTCAAGCATGGAATGCACAGTATGTTCTTTAAAGCAGCGTCATTAGAAAAATCTCATTAAGAGGATCAATTCCCTTCAGCTCGTAGTGAGGAGCACACTTCAAAAGAAATCTGAGTAGGAGGGTCCTTCTAGTGCATCTTTCTTCAAAGTCTACACATCTCCAGCAGCTGACACAAATTACACAAAGGTTTAGATCTGCCAACAACACTCTGCATAAAACTACAGCTGATCTCTGACATTCAGTGGAGGTCTGAATGTAATATAACTTACATATTTCTTAACAATGACTCCAAAAACCTAATTAATAACAACAACTTACATGGTCACATGATAATGCATATCCATTCTGAAGACATCCAGTGATTACCAGGGAGCAAACAGTTGGTATATCTGAATTGTACCAAAAGGACTTTGTAGCTGTCAAACTTTAAAAAAATGACCGAAAGTGCTACATAATAACAATAAAGTTATGATTTTGATAAACCTGACAGCACAATATTTGGTAACACTTTAAGTAAGGTGTCCATAATACAGAGTATTACCTAGTATGTACTTAGTAGTTGCTGTTGTACTTACATAAAACAAAATATGCTTAGTTATACTAAGTTATGGAACAGATTGTATTTACAGTTTGCAATTATGAAGATGTAACAGGCAGCTAAAATAAAAAAAGTGTATCAAGATTGTACTTAAGTTCATGAGTATCTATACTGTACACCTTATGTTGCGGCACCTTAAGTACACAGCTTAAATACATGCAATACCTTTCCAATTACATTCAAATTACAGAATGTTACACAGGCATAAGCTTCTTAAAATAAAGTGTATCAATATCGTACTTACGATATAATATATTTGCATGATTGTAATACTGTACTGCATTATAATGCCCTGTTTCAGTTCATGTCACAGTTATTAGTAGGACGTGATTTTGAGGAATTTGTTCCAGGAACTTTTCTTTTCATATCAATTTTAAGGAAAACCTTTCTCTAGCCTTTACACAATGAACAGATTTCATAATGTTTATCATGCTGGGGAGAATATCCACCCAAAGCAGTTTTTAATGAGGTGTTAGCAGGGTCTTTAGAAGTCCTTTTTCATGTGTTTCACCCATACCACTCAGACTCAACTCCTCCACTTCCTCTAAAGTCGCAAAAGAAAAGAAGTAAATGGAACGCAACTAAAACCATGCAATTTTCTTGCATGGCACAGCAACCTCACACAGAGAGTAAAATATAGTACACTTCATTGATAAAGAATTTTTTAATCTGATCAATGGGTTCATTCAAACATTCGCAGTTAAAGGAGTGGTCAGATTCTCAGTAGTCTACAATGAAAAACTGCATTCTCCTTTTTTCCCAGAAATTACTTCTTAAAAATATCTTTAGTTTAACAATAAGTCACTGCTTTCTTCTGATGTGAGCAGAAGAAAACACAGCCGCTTTAAACGACCCATTAAAGAAGAACTAGACTGCATCATATCATATTATAAAGTGAGTAATAGTAGAGTAAGGCTTGTTTGCAAAACAATGTCTCGTTGATCATTAAAACAATTCACACACATGAAATCACCAGAAAACTTCAAAAGACACATTCACTAAAACATAGATATAAACAGAGATTAGATTACATATTACATATAGCTGTAACAAATTACATATAGCTTCCATTTTATAAAATAAGGTACTCATCATTGATTTTCCTTTGAAGCAATTTTTAATTTGAGCATTAATCTCCTCGTTTTTTTTGACACGACAGAATTTTTCATGCTTTCTTTTGATACCCATTAAATGCCAAACCCAAACATTTTTTCAGCTTCAATATAATATCCTGGTATTAATTTGTAGAGCCCCATGGGTTCCCTGTCTTATTGAACGGGCATGATGTATATTTCAATATTGTGCCCTATATGTGTTCCTGGCAAAACAATAATGCCCGCGGTGACACCTGGCACAAGTGACAACAGTCAGTAACCCAACGGACTGATGCTTGCACTCAGTCATGCCTGCAACTGATATAAGGCATGTGACTAAGAATAAAAAAAAAGAAAGAAAATTCTGTCATCATTTACTGACAGTTGAGTATTTCCAAATCTGTATCAATTTCTTTGTTCTTCTGAACACAAAGAAAAATCTTTTGAAGAAAGTTTGCAACCAGGCTGTTTTGGTCACCATTGACTTTCATGGTAGGAAAAAAATATTACGGAAGTCAATGGTAACCCATCTTCTTTTGAGTTCGGCAGAACAATGAAAATGACAGAATCTTCATTTTTGGGTGAACTATATCTTTAACCAATCATAACGATGCGTTTAGTGACAAATCTTACATAAGGTACAGTTTTTTTCACTGAGAACGCTTGCCTCAAAAAGCAGCACTAACTATATAACAAGAATTTTAAAAAGGAACTGTAGACAGGAGTTGACACTGGGTTCAAATGAAATAAATGGAATGAAAATTAAATTGAAAGAACCCACCAAAAGAAATTGACCTTACCTGAAACTTATTTTTTCTCCTGGTTAGACTTCCAGTCCAGTCACTAATACGCCTAAATCTGTTTCTGATGGATGCTTTCTTTCCATTATTGTCTAGAAAAGGCTTTGGTTTCCTGCTAGGCAAGGTGAAGGAAGAATATTGCTTTTCTTCTGGGCCCCCTTCTGACTCCAGTTCCTCCATCACAGACACAAAGGACGACCTGTGCTTTAAATGGCTGTCATTTGAAAACTGCAAATCTTTAACCGTGGGGAAGGTAGCCGCAATTCTGGGATCCCTGTAGAGGTCAGCTGTAGTAATGCCAGGCATCTGCTCAGTAAGAAATCCCACTTTTGCTGAAATACTTCGTCTTTGGCTGTTAGGGGATCCATTGTCTGAATCGTTAACATCAACACCGGCTCCCCAGTACAAGTCATACAAGGAGCCATCTGAGCTCAGAGAGCTACCTTTACTGCTCTTGAAGCTGGCAACTGCCTGTGGAGCTTCATAACGGGCTTCTAATGATGGGGTTACACCAGAGAAGCAAGAATTGGACTCAGAGTTGGGGGAAAACTTGAGGAGCTGAACTGGTCCAGTGCAATCATCCAAAATAAGGGCGCTATTGGAACTGTTGCTGAACTCCACTCGTACACTACCATCTTTCTTTATAACAACCCTGGGGCTGCTGTGATCCTCAATTTCCGCAAGCCTGGGACTTTTCTCTAACGTCTTCATTGTGTTAATACCATAATTAGGGTTCCTCTTCTCTTTGTGACTAGCATACAGGCAACCATTGTCAGAAGGCAATGTCAAGCAGCCACCAGGCAACAAGTCCTCAGAAATCCCATTCCACTGACTGTTGGCACCACTCTTTAGTTTATGGGTGATGTAGTCATATTGGCGGGACATAAAGGTGCGGTTGCTCTTTGATGGGGAGGAGCTACGACCTATGTTTCTGGGCTTTAATCCAGAGTACCCTGAACCAGCATTCCAAAAGCCTAGAGGTGATATAGTGTCTTCTTTGGCAGAGTGGCCCTTGAAAGAAAAGGGTTTCTGTCTACCAGGAATGATAAAACTATTGCTTCTAGAACCCTGGATGCTATACTGGCTCTCAGAGTTTCCCATCCCGGATCTAGAAGAGCAAGAAAATGACTGTGTTAGTGACATGCAGTGGAGACAAATAGTCATTGATCTCAAAGTAAAAGCTACAGTATGGTAATTCTTTTAAATCAGGGTCTCCAACCCTGCTGCTGCTTGAGGGCTACAGTCCCACAGAGTTCAGCTCCAACCCCAATCAAGCGCAAATAAAGCAGCTAATCAAGGTGTTTACTAGATAATTACAGGCAGGTGTTTTGGAGCAGGGTTGGAAGTGGAGCAAAGGCACTAGAAGGCAAGTCTGCAACCTTTAGCCAACAAAGTGTAACGGCTAATGCTAACACTTCTGCTATGGCAGTATGTGGGAAAGGACAAGAGGCCTTTTTTTCCAGTAAAGGTGAGGCTTCATTATGCTGAACTTCTTTATGCATTCAATGAATCTACAGCCTATTGACTAGTCTTCAACATGTTTTCAATAAACAATGATTCTGGGATTTAAATATTCTTAGAGTTTACATAATAATAAAAAATTAGCTGTGGTTGCTAGAGTTTGATAATAAATAAAATATGGTAGTAACATTTCAGATTTTACAGTTTTAAGTTAAATTTACAGTTAAATACCATAATTTCATTAACTGATATAATGTTAATATACCAACCTGTTTAAGCACTGAAATCTGTTTTGTATCTTTGAAATACACTGATAAGCACCAAATGCACAGGTGGTGATGATAAAGTCACACAATGAACCAAAGCAGCTTTTCAATTTGAACATATGTAAAAGGTGCTCAGTGTGATTTACACAAGCACTAAACACCATCATGGTGCGACTCATTAAACTCAAATATGCAAAAAAACATGAATTTAACAACATTACCTCCCAGTTCCACGGACAAGGCTTAAGCTAGTCCCAGACTAAATTGCATGTTTGAGCTAGCTGTCTCAGATGAAAATATCTTGCTCTGACATATCTTAAAACATGTTACTGTCATTGTTCTCTGTTAAGATGCACACCTGTAATATTTTCTTATAAGGCATTTTTGTAAAAGTTGCTTAAATATCT
>JAUCMT010000036.1:19192546-19204201 GCA_032357475.1 Enteromius thamalakanensis
ATGCACAGCTAGACAATATCAGTGAAAAGACATCAGGGCAACCCGGCACAGAGAAAGAAAAGAAAGCAGAGATGAAGCCGGTGCTTACATTTCAGATACGTTTATAATCCTGTGAAACATTTTTGACTGATGTTAGTAGACTAATGTGTTTTATTGTCGGTGATTCCACCACCAACAACAACGCATCTGACTTAACATTGCAGTTTCCATGACGTTAAATCTATTATATAAAAACAACGAGGCAATAAATGATATATGGTTTAACTATGGTTCCATTGAATAACAAAAACGTGGACGTTTTATTTTGTGTGATTTCTAAATGCTTATTCTATCTAGGGCTACAATTGTAATTTATAAGTAATAAAATATAATTACAATTAATTGATTTACTTTTATATTTATAGAAAGTTCTATTTTGTTGAAAGTTAGTTTGTTTGTTTGTTTGTTTGTTTGTTTGTTTGGCCAGCAGCGGCCCTGAATGTTCTACATGGTTCTTACAAGTTGATAGAAATTTCTGTTCAGTTAGAACCAAAAATTTGATTTGATTGTAATTTGACTATTTTATAAATTTTTTTGATTGATGTTTTGTTTCCTTTACAATATAATAAATTACAATTATTTTTTTTTTCTTCAGGCTACTTAAATTTATTTTGGGCTACCAAAAACGGAAGAGTGCCGGCCCAAAGGGCTACCAGGGATTTAGAAATTTTGCAAGCCCTGTAATCTGTTGTATATGACAGCAGATATGTGATTCTGAAGTGTGGAACGAATTCCTACTGACTAATAAACACGTAAGTTTTTTTTTTTTTTTTTGCTAAATGCAATTTAAGCATAATAGAAGTAGGGAGTCCTGTGGTGGAAAGGAGGATCAGAAACAGCATGTTAATGACACTCACAGTTGGGAATGACCATAAAAACGCCTCTGAGAAACAAATGGTAGGCACGTTTATAAATGCTGCACCGTCACCTGCTCACGCCCATGGAAATGGAAAAAACATGCAATCATACAGCAGATTTTTAACAGAAACACACAAAAGAATTAGATGATTAAACAGCGTGCTGTTAGCCAAGAATAAACAGTGCTGACTAGAAAACAAGATCAAATCAAACCAGTTCATGGCTGTAATGAACAACATCATTAGAAGCCAGTGAATTGGTTCTCAAACCAAAATAATAATATCCAAGGCCAAAGTTTCCAGAGAGGCACAAGTCTGCACGTGCCATTAGACCGCGGGGTTTAACAGCACTTTTTACAGGACAAATAAATCTCTCATTCTGAAAAATTGCTGAAAGTTTCCTGTCATATGGAGGTGACCCTAACCCAGAATGAAAGAAAAAAAGTCGCAAACCATTACAGAGGACAAAAATTAAACTAGCTTGAAAGAAAACGAGTGTGTGAAGATGACTGTTAAATGGATGCCTTCTTAAACTGCTTTCAGCCACATGACAGGAGGATTATTTGTTACTATACAGGGTGTTTGGCACAACGCTGTTCTAATTAAAGGACATGGAGGTAGCCTGAGCAATAAGACTCAAGTCTTTTGGGGACAGGTCTGTTATATCCAATCCTTTGCAAACAAGCCGGCACTAAGTCATATTTATAAGGGGTAAAACATACACAGAGAAGGGCAGCAACAAATGGGGCGGTATATGCACAACCCCCTCGCATTTTTGTCCAAAATGTCCCATCTGGAGAGTGCAACAAAAGGCTTGTTGAGTCTGAGGCATGGTGGGATAGCGAAGACCCACAGAATCTAATCCCTTAGGGCAAATCACACACTCAAACCCAGTCCTGAATTGCAATCGGCACTACTTCGACGGCTGGAGGAGGGGAGAACACTACTGAACAAGCTACTGAAGGTTTGCATCTCTCTCTATGACCTGTGGATCTAAGACTGTTCTCCTGGCATGTCTTAAAGCCATCGAGGCTGAGCTGACACGGATTAGAAGAAAGCTTTTCAAATGACAAGTGAATGTCGGACAGGAATAGCCACAAACATACACTATGCACTTTTCTGATCACAACTACAGTCATCAGTACCAACATCAGTAGAATTTCAGACGTTTCTATGTCAAATTTGTTGCCCTACCAAAAACTATTTTGCAAATATATATAAAAATAAATTAAAGTAGAGCTAGGCCACAATTAATTCCATCCACAATAAAATTCTAGTTTACATAATATATGTGTGTGTACTGTACATATGCATAATAAATAAACAAAAACAAACATATACAGTATATATTTAGAAAATTTTTAAATGTATTTATATTTAATATATTAATATTATATATTTTTCTTAAATGCATACATGTGTGTATATTTAAAAAAACACATATACTTTTATTTTAGATGCGATTAATTATTGCCAAAACTAAATTAAAGTCATTTGCGTTATTAATTAAAGCAAATAATGCACGTTTATAAAACAAATTTCGCATATTTGTTTTGACATCAGAATTTCTTTTTTGGTCTTTGGAATTTTTCCATTGCTGTCCATAGTTTCCATCAGTCACATGACCAGTTCCAAGACCTGAAGAGCAAAACATAGAACTGCTAGCCTGGGCCCGCCCACACTTCCTGTGACACTACATTCTACATCACAAGCAAAGTTAGTCTGCCCAAGCTGCCGTTTTAGAGCATCCCAAAAAAGTGGGTCCCAATGAGAAAATCTTCCTGTAAGGGTGTGACATCACATGAAAACTATCAATAGTTATAAGTTATCAGGACGCCTGAAAACAGTAGGTCCAGACTGACTCTGCACTAATAGTGTGGCAGAAAAACAGGTGTCATCACATTTTCAAAGATTCGATATCAACATGGTACTGAGCTGCTGGTACTTTGACACTAGCCCTCTAGCAGAGCAGCGCTAATGAATGATGCGTTTCCTTATTATTTCACAATAGCTAAACCTAGTAATAGCAGACTCAAAATTACTCAGACAGCAATTCCCAGACCCTCAAGTCGGGGTGTATTCTTTTTCTTCTTTGAAATCTTGCTCCGCAGGAGATTTGTCACATATTACCAATTAAAAATGCCAGAGGGGTGACTGAATAATTGACTGCTTCTAATTTTTCCTGAAGCTGGCTGAAATCATTACAGGGGAACTCTACAAACATAAACTACTGTGAAGAAATGAACTGGGATAACGTGAATACATTCGCAGTGGAAAGCATATGTTTCTTCGTCGTTTCATTAAGTTTTGTCTACCTTTTGTCTACCAGAAAAATGCTTCCTTACATAATTATGAGGAGTAACAATCAGCATTGAGGATACATGGTTTCTAATTTGGATCAGATGTAAGCAGGACAGAAGCTTGTAAGTATTTTTGAAACTTTTTGCATTTCTGATTTGGAAATCCTTATCCTTTTCATTCACTACCTTTCCCTCATGCTTGCAAGCTGCATAAAAGGGTTTATTCATCCACCGCACGCAATGCTCCCCAGAACGTTATGTAAACCGTACAGAAATATGAGAGGAGCGTTGCAGCGATATCTGAAAATCACAGAAGACTCATTTAACACATGTGATAATACCAGTTGGAAAAAGTAGAGTCTCGACTGACCACCCTCATGAAAAAGAAGTTTATTCAAGTATGCTACAAAATAGTATACTAAAAATAGGATGCGTAAAATATACTTGAAAAAGAAGTACTTTTTGTCTACTTTTTAGGAACTTCTCAGAACTGGGCTTTATATACTTCTCAGAAATATACCTAAAATGACATTCGAGTGTACTTGAGTTCTACTTAGAAAAAGTCTAAATATATTTGAGCTATGCTTGTGCTCTTAGAAGTTTCATTATTATATGGTAGGGGGTGCTAGTAGAGCTGGGCGATATATATCGAACGACAGCTTCTCAGTGATCTACGGCTCTGTTCATAAGCTGGCGTTCTTTTTAAAAACAGCTGATGGAGATTTACCGCTAATCAAAGAACCGGCTTTACTGACGAGATGCTCATAAAATATCGTTCGATATATATCGCCCAGCCCTAGTTGCAAGTACACATCTTCTGTACAAGAGAAGAAGAAACAGAAACAACAGACGCTTCCACATGTAATCTAACACAATCATCAGACATAAAACCGTATTCAAAATAATGTCACCAATGAAGAGGTAATAATGACAGTCAAGCTATCTAATTTTTGATTATTTTGCATCCAATACAAAGTCTTTTTCAGCTTTTTGTTCAAAATTTTGTTTATTTCTTTATTTTTTAATTGTAGAAAAATTATGATGAATTCTTACTCATTCAAGTGTTAAAAACATCTTTTGATGTTTTGTATGTTTAGATTCATATAACAAAATAAATAGAAATTAATACCTTAATAGAGACAGAGTAGTATACTTAAAGTATGATGTAAAGTTAAAAATAAATATAGTTTCAGTATAAAACTACTGTTATAGTTAAAGTACTTTTTCATACTAGAAATGGGCCAATTTAGTCCCAAGGAGTATAGAAACAGTACACTTACCGATACTGATACACACTGATATTAGTATTCAGGTCAAATAAGTATCTTATTTGACATAGGAAACTAACTGTCCATTAATTCTGCCTCAACTGAGGATCTATCTTTATGTTGGGAAACAACCAAAGCTTTGTCTGGGGGCCTTATTATATAACATATACATCAAGTAAAAGGCACAGGCAACCCAAACAAAGAGATCTTTTCCTCCAGACGATTACAGCTTGCTATCGGTTGAGCGGTCTTTTCTGAAGGGTTTCTGAAGCCTGCACATTCAGGTTGAAGACTGGATGAATGAACAAAAATGGAGATGAAAAAATAGTGCTCCCCTAGAAATGTGTGCAGTTCAAGATTTTAAAACACTTGGAGGATGCACAACAGCTCTGGAAACATATGTTGAGGAACATGATCAATTAGTTCACTGCGATATATAAAAGCTGTCAATATAGTTGTAGTTAGTGAAATGACAGGGAAAGGGATTGTTAGGGATGAATCTCTAGCGTGTGGCTTCACTCCACTCATCATCTATCAAAGAGAACAATAGAGGCTGTCTTAGAAATGCAGCACTTTATTTCAGAGCTTCCTGACCCAGCTGTGTTTACTCTTATGATTAGTGTTAAAAGAACGGCTGTCGGACCCGATGTCAGCTGGATGCACCCTCTCACACACATACACACACACCTGATCTGCATTGTGTTATAATAAAAAAGACAGATGGTCAAAATCAGTAGGAAATGTTTCTGTGTTTACTGACATTCGTCACAATTATCTCCTTTTGGGTTTCTTTTGTGTTTTGTTCTGTAGAAGCAATATCATGTGGGTCTGGAATAACATGATGGTAAGTAAATGACAGAATTTAATTTTGGGGTGAACAGTGACTTCCATATCAGGAAAAAAAAACTATGGAGGTCAATAGTGATACGAACTCTCTTCAAAACATCTTCCTTCGCGTTCAGCAGAACAAAGAAATTCATACAGGTTTGAAGCTACTCGAAGGTGAGTAAAATATGACAGAATTTTTGGGTGAAGTATTCGTTTTACAAATCTACTTTTCCACACGTCACTCTGGTGTTCATTGACATGAGGACATTAGCACTCCCTGACCTGCTGATCTTCATTATTTTTATCCATCATACCGGCAACTCCTACGATTTGACACAAAAGTAAATAATTCTATTTGACAGAAGTATTAGCAGTCCTAAAGCTTTTAATTTGTCACCAGTCATGTCTTCAACCTGAACATGAACAAACCATACTTTTAGGTTAGCCTCTTTCCGGTGAATCATGAGCAGTTGGAATTTATATAAGGATTTGTGACTCAACAACCCATCATTTTGTTCAAAATGATGTCAGAAGACAGTTTAAAGCAGCAGGGGGAAAAAAAATGTTTATTGTTAGACAAGCATGTCTGCGATTCGGCAGTCTGTCCTTGGACAGCCTGGAAAGACAGTTAGGGAAAAAAAACGTTGACTGGCCGCTAGACAGTGGCTCAGTGCCTCCAGGACGCATTCAACACCCGTCTTACCTCACCTGCTTTTTATAGCCAGCTCTAAACACACAGCCAGCCACGTGCACAGAGACTGCCCTTGTGCAATTACTTTTGAACCAAATATAATCTCCAGAAGACAGAAACACATCATCAAATTGACCAAGATTACCTGTTAATGGTCACAGAACATAAAAGACTTAACAGAATTACAAAAGCCTTCTCAGTTATACAGGCCTGAAAAAGCATTCTACAAGAAGTGACTTACAGTGAGTGAACATTTGAAAAGGAATTCATAATGACCCGCAGCATCTATCTAAACCGTGAGAGAGACAGACATACTCACTGTACAATAGACAATTTACAGCACACACCACCTTATATGGGGAAAAGGGTGGACATGATATACGGTTTTCCAAAGAGTGGTTTGTTTCACAGAATTAGGGCCAGGAACTTTGAGGGCAAGTTGTAAAAATAGGTTTGTAATGTTCCTTGTGGCAATGAATTGAAGTAGTGTTTTAAGACATGCAGCACTGAAGACTACATCCATCAACTCCACAACTTAAATAGGTATAGCATGATCCAGATATCACACAAAAAACTATACCTTCCTTCTTCAATTTAGTTCAATAAGGCCCCAAATCATAAAGTAGACCACAGTAACCACTCCCACTCTGCTGAGTGTGTAAACCACAGTTATAGACCTACACTAGTTTATAATAAAAAAGGGAAGACTGCAATTAGGAACGGCCTCTGTAAGGAAGAGTAGAACCTCTCTAACTACAGCTCTTGGATATTGAACAATATTTGAATGAATGAATGTATTCGACCACCCTTAGGAGTTACAAAGCAGACATCGGTCATGACTGAGAGCTCCCTGTGCCAAATGGCATGCCTAGACCTTCCTTCTGTGGTCAGCTAGTATTTGTTCTAATTGCTGACACTCCACAGGGTTCAATAGCCCTTTTGTCACGATGGTATTCTTCTCAAATTCAACACCACACCCTATCACTACATCTTCCTATTTAAAGCTTAACTTTAATGACGCTATCACCATGGAAGACTGACTGTCCGTCTTTTTTGTACAAACAAAAAGTCAAACTGCTCACTTGATAAATAAGAAAAAAAGGCAGACTAGTTAGTAAAATAACACACCAGGTATGGATATTATGACTTATAGATGTAACCTAAAGACAGCATGATCAATGCACATATGCCATCTGGTTCTTTTCTTTGTTGGAAAGCTGAATACCAACTCCAATTTGTATATTACAGTTTGCATATGATTTGCTTAAGAACAGAAGTAGGAAACTTAGTGCTTTCCTTTCAGAGCTTCTCAAATCTATTTCTTTTCACGTGCAATATGAGATACAATTCTCCATGTCACAGTTATTTCCTTGAGCAGGCAATTCAGTCCAGAGAAGAGAAGCAGAGAAGACAATTATGGCCCGGTTTCACAAACAGGGCTTAGCTTAAGCCAGGACTAAGCATTAGTTAAATTAAATTAAGATATTTAGCAACAAAAATGCCTTATAAAAAAATATTACAGGTGTGCATCTTAACACAGAACAATGACACTGACATGTTTTAAGATATGTCAGAGCAAGATATGTTCACCTGAGTCAGCTCAAACATGCAATTTAGTCTGGGACTAGCTTAAGCCTTGTCTGTGAAACCGGGGGAATATGTTTTAGGAATTTTCAACCACCAAACCAGTCAGATTTTAACTTAGTTTTTAAGTTTAAGATTTTTTAAATCTGACAACTAAATTTACATTTTCAGCTAATTATTATTTTCTAAATAGGTGTAGACATTACTGTCAGCCAGTTATTTTTTTATATAAAGCAAAATTTATTAAAACGAAAAAAACCTTTACATGTAAATTGTCTTATTACGTTATTTCAAGCTGACAACAAAAACAATTAATGAGGTGTTAACATATAAATAAATTAAGATATTAAGATATATTATGTTGTATATATATATATATATATACAACATAATATATATTAATATCTTAATATATATATACACATACATACATACACACACAAACTACTTGTTACAAAATGCAAATTTTAGAAAACAGCCTACTTAACTTGGGCACTTTAATTTAAATATTTAAGCATGTAAACACAATACAAAACACAATTTCATCGTTTAAAACTTCACAAAAAAAGAAAGAAAATAAAACTAATCAAACTAGTTTTAGTTCACCATATGAAACCAGAGTACCGTTACAGATGAAGTAAACAGCGCACACTAGAAATCCTCTTTAGGTTTTATGAAATACCGCAAACAAAATCACAGATAACTTTTACTTACCAGATATTGAAAATCAGCCACAGGCTAGAGTATTAAATAGTCACTTCTGTGTGTTATTTTCGCGAGCACACTCATTTGAATCAACGCTTTTCCAAGGACAAAGTTTTAATCCAGTTCTTTTCTCTAAAGATTGAGCACGCACACTCTGACTCCTCAACTCTCACTACGCTGCGTGAACAGTTCGCCACGCCCCTAAACTTCAAAGACGCCACAGCCCACCAATGAGATCGAAGCGCTCGCGAACCTAATTAGATTATGCGCAGAGAAGAACCAATCTGCTTTCAGGAGGAGAGAAGCCCAGTGTTTATCCGAGTAACGCGTGTTTGGTTGCTGGGTTGCATTATTAAGGTTAGTTAAATCTCTGTTTGGTGACAGGAGTCTACTTTTAAACTGTCTCTTAGTTTGGACCTGTAGGTTTGCGGGTGGGCAGTTTATATTAGATTTTTGAGGGGGGAAAAGTTCTGAGGCTTCCCAGTGGTGTTTCAAAATCCTTCTTCAGTTATTGCACATGAAACCTAAATTATGTTTGCTCCCATATATATCTGATGATTCACTTTCACATGGTAACAGCTTTGGTTTATCACCACGTGGTGGTTTATGAGGAAATTCCTTGTCATTTCTGTAATATTAAAAATGTACTGAGCCATTGAAATGTTATCTTTGCCAATTTATGGAAATGATAAAGTTGCCACATTGTCAATTGTTTCTGCAGTAAACAATGGAAATGAGGACAGTCACACAGGTGCGATAAACTATCAAGCCTCTTATCAAGCCGTCTGGGAGTTCCAGGTCAGGATGTAGTCAGTACTAGCGTCCAATTAAAGGGCATGACTTCCTGGGTTTTCCATCCACATTTTTCCTAGATAGCGCTCTCTATTCTAGTTCAGATGTGCAGCACATGCATGTGTACATTGTTTAGACTAGAGAGCATGTTAAAACTGAAGGGTTATGTCTTAGCTTATGTCTTTACGAAAGATACGTGCCATTTGGAGATGATGCTGTAGAGTATATAACACACTAGTCTGACCTTGCACACACAAATATACACTTCAATTATTTAAATCCTGTTATAGAAACAGATGGATTAGAGGAAAATAAAGCAGACAAAAAGGCCCTAGCGTGTTCATGTTGTGTTGAATGCTGTGGGATTTTAAGAGTGAAAGAATCTTTGCGGATTTCCGCACAAAATTGTGCAGACATTAGAAATGGCACGATAAATTGATCTCAGGTTTTGTCTGGCCCCTCAGCGCTGGCTCTTAGCAAACCTCAAACCACTCTCTAATCCAAACAACATCTGAACAGCCACTAAGTTGAGGTCATAAATTATGTAAAAACATTTCATAACACAGCAAAAAATCTAACTAGCATGTTAAAACGCAATCTTTAATTCAGACCTTACCAAAGCTACTTCCTATTAATTAAAACAAAGAAAAAAAAATCTATATACCCAAATGTAAGTGAGCAGCATTAATATTATCCATGATTTATTGATTGCTGCAGTATATAATGTATATTTTGCACTGTATGCAAAATTTGACTGCATGAGTGCCAAAATGAGCAGTAAATTCTCTGGCTCATCGGCACAGCCTACATTGTAATGCACTTAATATGACCCTCCATTTCTAGCAGGATGGGCAGGAGAGAACTACTGCATTAAGCTGTAGAATCGCTTTCTTTCAAAGAAGAATGAATAAAAAAGTACCGATTCTAAAAAAAACCTATTAAGCAGCTCAGCTGTTTCCAACACTCATAATAAAAAAATCAGCATATTAGAATGATTTCTGAAAGTGACACTGAAGACTGGAGTAATGATGCTTTGTTTCACAGGAATAAATTACATTTTAAAATATATTCACACAGAAAACAGTTATTTAAAATTGAAATATTTCACAATATTTTCTGTATTTTTAATCCAATAAATGCAGCCTTGATGACCATAAGAAACATCTTTAAAAACTATTAAATATCTTACTGACCCCAAATTTTTGAACCGTGTATATATATAAATAATAATAAAAAACATTAATAACTTTTTTTATGTTCTAAAAATAGACTGTAACCCATTCAACCTATACTGTAAAAAATAAATGAATAATAAAATCCATAACTTAAGTAAAAAAAAAAACACCAGCTGTAGTTGCCGGAATACGATAAAAGTAATTTTACAGTTAAAACTGTAGTTTCATTAATTGATATGATGTTAATATACCATCTATTAAAGTAGTTAAATCTGTGCTAGTCTCGGAAGGTCTGGATTTTATAGCAGCTTTCTTTGGTCAAGACCCGCCCATAAGGCCGTTTGACTGATATGTTCAGCGTCACGTCTCAGGGTGTGGAAATGTCCCCACAACAACAGAACGGTGTGAAACAAGTCAGTCAGCATAGAAAATCCCGATGAGACACTCGCAGTAAACATCTGTTTGAAGCATCTCTCACAAGAACCGAACACAATAGTGAATCGTCCAGCTGCGATGCCAGCGTATGTTGTTTCATGTCTGCCCGCAAACACAGCTGATATCCCCTTCTAGGTACTTCACTTGATCTTCCATAATAGATAGGAGGGGATGCACAAATAGAAAAAATTGGATCTGCTGGGAATCCTTCTAAATGCTGACAAAGGGTCAGTCAGGCTTGAAAAATAATACTCTTCCCAAATCCCGTCGGCGAACAAGCTAAAATCTCTAGTGCCTCAAACAAAACTCCTGGACATCTGTTAAAAAGTCTATGCCATGAACCTCACATACTTTTGAGAATCCAACAAATCCAGCAGACCGAAAATAAACGCGACACTCGTGTCCCCCGGAAATCCGATAAAATTCAACCAATCGGATGATGACTTCGACATTTCTGAAGTGTTTCCAGTTAAATGTACCATATGCATCAGACGTTTCAGCCAACGTTTCGTGACTAAATCTGTGGTAACATTTTATTTTGATAGGCAACTTTAGACTAACAGTAATCTACATTCTACTAACAGTAAGTAACTTTGCAACTACATGCCAACTAGCAGTCATTAGAGTATCAGTAGACTGTAAATAGATCAATTTATTTTGATGGCTCCACTACATACTGACTAAGTAGACATGTAGTTCCAAATGAATGAGAATGAATTATCATGTAATTACAAATAGTCACAAACCGCACCTCTGTGGCTCTCTCCGATTGCCACTGGAGGGAACCCTCACCAGAGTACTAACATTTGCCTGAACTGATTGATTCTGATTGATTGTTGCCTGTCCCGATCTCTGCCTGCTATTTCGTTTACGATTCTGTCTTGTCTGCATCGCACTGTCTTTTTGTTACTGACCCTGCCTGTTGACCTTGATTAATGTTTACCGCTAGTGAATCCAAGCACTTCTGATGCTTCATCACAA
>JAUCMT010000036.1:19204301-19225677 GCA_032357475.1 Enteromius thamalakanensis
TGTTGTTTCATGTCTGCCAGCAAACACAGCTGATATCCCCTTCTAGGTACTTCACTTGATCTTCCATAATAGATAGGAGGGGATGCACCACTAGAAAAAAATTGGATCTGCTGGGAATCCTTCTAAATGCTGACAAAGGGTCAGTCAGGCTTGGAAAATAATACTCTTCCCAAATCCCGTCGGCGAACAAGCTAAAATCTCTCTTTTTGTCTCCACTAAGTGCCTCAAACAAAACTCCTGGAAACCTGGATCTGTTAAAAAGTCTATGCCATGAACCTCACATACTTTTAAGAATCCAACAAATCGAGCAGACCGAAAATAAACGCGACACTCGTGTCCCCCGGAAATGCGATAAAATTCAACCAATCGGATGATGACTTCGACATTTCTGAAGTGTTGTCAGTTAAATGTACCATATGCATCAGACGTTTCAGCCAACGTTTCGTGAGCGTGACGTCTGAGGCTGAGACTAAATCTGTGGTAACATTTTATTTTGATACAGTCTATTTTGATTGTCTCAACTTTAGACTAACAGTAATCTACATTCTACTAACTTTGCAACTACATGCCAACTAGCAGTCATTAGAGTATTAGTAGACTGTAAATACATCAATTTATTTTGATGGCTTCACTACATACTGACTAAGTAGACATGTAGTTCCAAATGAATGAGAATGAGTTGACATGTAATTACAAATAGTCACAAACCGCACCTCTGTGGCTCTCTCTGATTGCCACTGGAGGGAACCCTCACCAGAGTACTAACATTTGCCTGAACACTATTCTGATTGATTGCTGCCTGTCCCGATCTTAGCCTGCTATTTCGTTTACGATTCTGTCTTGTCTGCATTGCACTGTCTCTGTGTTACTGACCCTGCCTGTTGACCTTGATTAATGTTTACCGCTAGTGAATCCAAGCACTTCTGATGCTTCATCACAAAACAAGTTAATTATAATTAGCAGAATGTCTAAGGGGGTCTATCAAAATAAAGTGCAACTAAATCTGTTTTGTAGTTTTGAAGGAGCTAAGTGTCATTCACACAAACACTAAACAGACTCAAAACTGAAATATGATATAAACATTAATGTAACTACATGATATGAAACATACAACCCTGATAAACATAACTGATAAGAAAAAAAAAGACTAAGAAGAAACAGTTTAAAATTGATGTTTTTTCTTTGAAATAGCTAAATTGGAAATTCAATACAGAGAATTCTGGTAATGTCAGTTTACGCTTTTTCCTTGTTAAGTTTACAGTAATTTACCATGAACTATTTAACACTTTTTTTTCCCCATTAAAATCACGTTTTTTGTTTTTTTTTTACATTGTGTAGATAGGTGCACCAAGGCACTTATTAAACATTCATATTAAAAGGCAAGGCAAGGGTTAGTGTGCGCAGGGTCTTGGTGTGTTTAGATGTGTTATGCCCCCCGATGTCAGTCAGTCTTATTCAATTCTCACATAGACAGACTGGTTTGAGCTTATGTGGGGTATTCACGCCAGAGGAGAGAGAGCTGGAGAAAAGATCTGAACGATCACAGATTAGATTTCATGAGCCACATAATTAGACTTTACAGTCAAGCAAAATAAAAAAAAGCAGCCTGGATTCGCGGATCTTAAAAATCAAATAGATAAACATGTATGAATGAATTGCTATTTCTTGTGATTTAAAATCCTCTGAGGTATTGATATAAGGTTAGGTTGCATGTAGTACGATCATATCTACTACTATCATATTTTATTTCTTCTTTGGGGGAACTATTCATAGATGAGCAATACATCATGCTTTCTTTTTTTAAATCCGTCTTGAAGGTCAGGAGGGTTAAAAAAAATACAAGTAAACTGATAATATATAGGCTAACACTTTTCTACACTATAGATGTACAGTAGATATACACTACAATACACTTTTATCCATTTATTGTAGGTAATTCAGCTTATGCTATTCTATTTAATTCTATTCAAGTGTGTGTACAGCACATTAAACAGCATGTCTGTTCTTATTGGATATTATATGTGGGTATTTCTTCATTGCTTTTCAACCCTGGGAAGTGTGCCTTATTTAAAACGTCAAAGAAACAGGATGCATTCCTTCCAAACAAGCAGCCCTTTACACCCAGGAGGTCTAATGCGTCAAGATGTTTGTGTATCCCTGCTCGAGATTTCATCAGCAACATGCTGTAACAAACATCATTCCTGTGCTTCAGCATTAACAGTCAGTACAACAAATGCTCATGTACCCTATCTGTTATTTGCCATGAAGCTTGTTTCTCATTTTCACAGCTGTCCCAAAGGCAAGAGGGAAGAGCGCAGGACAGAGAGGTGAGAGACTAGATTACACATGCATGAGCTGTTGGGATGCCCCCCATTGTCTTCCCCCGATCAATAAAACAGACTGCAGCGAGACCTAATGCCCATGACACACCCCCACATACAGTATACGTCTCCGGAACGCAGGGTCTCGGTGTGTTTAGATGTGTTATGCCCCCCGATGTCAGTCAGTCTTATTCAATTCACACATAGACAGACTGGTTTGAGCTTATGTGGGGTATTCACGCCAGAGTAGAGAGAGCTGGAGAAAAGATCTGAACGATCACAGATTAGATTTCATGAGCCACATAATTAGACTTTACAGTCAAGCAAAATAAAAAAGCAGCCTGGATTAGCGGATCTCAAAAATCAAATAGATAAACATGTAGGAGGAGCTAAAATTTGAATGCACTTGAATTAATCGCTATTTCTCGTGATTCTAACTATATTAAGCCTGATGTAACATGATAATATGCATTATGAACATACACTAATCTTTGTTGAAAAACTATCATTTACATGGCTTCTGTCATCTGACTGACAGCATATAAAAGGCTTTTTAGAATAATTTAAAAAATATCTGTTCAGATTTTAGTTTTCATGGTTTGTGAAAACCTTATTTCATATTTTTTGATAAAATTACAGAGCTTTGGATTATAAAACTAAGCTTTTCAATTTTATTTTAAAACATATCGGGAGATTTGATTAGACTGATGGCTGATATGAAGACGCATTTTAAATATCTAATGTGATTTTATTAAATTATATTATAAGCTATGATAATTTCACTTTGCTTTTATATAAATATCAACATTTCCCCCTCAAGACATGACCTCCATGTTCCTTTTATATCATACTAAATGCAATTTTGTTGTCAAATTAATAACCTACTAAATATATATAGTCTGAATTCATGTCAAAGCTGCAGAGGACAACTCATTCATTTAAATTACTCAAATCAGATGGACATGTTGGACTAAAAGTTAAGATGCAATATTTTGTATATAGATTTTGCTGTCAATCAAATGGGTCCATTTCAAAAAAATTTGGTAAATGAAATTTTAGCTAAATTCAGCTTTATACATTAATTTACTTGTTTTTAATCTATAATTGTATTTTTTCAACATCCCAAACATTTTCGTACAAACTGTACACTTATTCCGTCCCATGCAGGGTGAGCCCCCAGCAGACCAAAGGCCATCTGCCAGGTCACAGATTTCAGTACAGAGAGGGCTCTAAAGATCCGGTCCCAGGCCACAAGGGGATCAAACTGGAAGGGAGTTCATTTTCTTATTTCACGCTTTGATGAATCCATATCCGGGGACTTGTTAAATGATGCTGAAGCTCAAACTGCAATCTCTAATCTGACCGCTTGTTTGGCTAGCAGTGTGTGGAAGAGGGCACAGGGGAGCACAGATGCTTGCCTTCATTAATAAGCATGATCATGAATAATTAATCTCCCTAAGTGAGAGTACTGAAGAGGTAGACTGATGGACCAGATTGAAGTAACCACAGGGGAGGCCGTAAGACTTAAAGTCACGAGAACAAATGTTGAGCTCATTCATTTAGTTTAACGCAACATCTGATTAGAGTTATTTCAAGTTAAGATGCAATAGCAAAATGTTACGGGGAATATATTCAGACAATCTTATTTTTTTGAGCATAATTTGTGGATGAAAATTAAATCAACCAATAATGAATAAACTGACATATGTACACACACACACAAATATATACATACATCTACACACACTTGCAAAATGTATATACGTAGTGCTGTCAAATGATTAATTTTAACCAGTCGCATCCTAAATAACTTTGTTTACACAATATTTATGTGTATGCTGTGTTTATATACTATGTGTATATATAAATAAAAACACATGTAAATATTGAAGGAAATATACTGCTTATACATTAAATATATATTTATATTATAAATAAATGTACGAACAAATATGCTGTCAAACAATTAACTGCATCCAAAATTAAAGTATATACACATACACACACAGTACACACATTATGCACTAATATATTATACAGTATAACAATGTAATTTTTGCATATGTGAGACTGCTTCATTTTCACAAACAAGCACTACATTCCAAACAAATGCGTTGCTAGAACGGTTCTGGTTCAAACAGGAAATCAAGGTAGCCCAAAGGCTGAAAACATGTCCATCTGTTTTAAACAAACCCTGTGGAAGCAAAAAACCAGGTGTCAAAGCCTGAGGCACTGCATTAGTCTGTGTGTCCTGTGATAGACCAGAACAGTTGGTGTCCTATAAAACCACCCAACTATTGTCTGTCAGGGAAACTTTTCCGTGTGGTGACACAGACACAGGTAAGTGCCTCCCATCTAAACCCTGCTCCTCAATGAGAGCTTAAAGGAAATTTAATCCATTACTTCATGGATCATTTTTCCCCCCTCTAAATTTCTGAGGTAGATACTGAGTGAATTTAGCTGACATGCCCATAATACTTGTAAAGTTTCAAAAGAAATGCAGACATCATAAACAATGATGCTCCAATGGCATTTCAGATATCCTTCTTATAGTACATGAGGTCACACTGTATATAAGGTGGCCTTAACTATCAAAAAATAAGTAAGTGTTCATATTGTATTGCAAAACACCTCTGCTGCTATTAAGGTGGGTACAAGTACACTGTAAAACATGTATACTAGTGAATCTTTTATTTAAATGCAGGTTAGGCCACCTAATATAAAGCGGGACTGTACATTATTTGACGGTCCTTTTAGTGTCATTTTATTTGTGGTTTTGTGAAATGAAGATAAAATGCTGGCCTGAAGCTATTCTCCAGAGCGGAGAAGCTTCACATCACTAATAGATAGCCGGTTCTAACCTTAAGGAAGGGCCAAGTACAATAGAGTTAAAAAACCTGGGAATCTTACAAATGGCTGTTTATGCTATTATTGCAGAAGCTGCTGATCTGGAACTCTGCAAACTCATGTACAAATTCACAGACTTTAAAGAGTCTTTGAGTGAAAGCTAAAGCCTGTTCTTTTTATAAGCAAGGACCGTCTTTATTTCACTAAAGCGTGGTCTTAATAGCTCGACTGGACAGGTGTGTGTATATTTGGAATCCTTTGTGCTGTTTAGCACAGCAGAGAGGACCGTCCTCGGAAAACATCCAAGGTCTGTCAAGAAACCAGCGGAGGAGTCAGTCTGACCTCTGCTGGTTATGCTCTGCATCTACTAAAAATCCCTTTTCATTATAGCTCCACTATTATTTCAGATATTATACATTTATATCATCAACAACAGAAATAAAGGAACAAAAGCTGTCACTGGGACAGTACCTTTTCAAAAGGGACATGTTTGAGCCTAAAGGGTAATTTAATACTTTAAAGGGTACAAAAGTATATCTTTGAAAAGCCCCGAAACCGACCCAGGTGACGGCTTTTGCACCTTTATTTCTGAGATAGCAAAGTCTCTGCAGACTTACACGCTTGTGGTTTTCAGCTTGTTAGCATGTACTCTCCTCTTTCCTTTTCTTTCTTATCAACTTCATTTCTTTTAAATATTTTCTGCAGATTTTTAGTAAGGTCAATTTAAGAATTTAAGAGTAAATATCATGTAAAGAGCATATTGAAGAGATCACAACGTGAATTGGTCTAATGCAGAAAATGAGTTTGAAAATACAACTTCCAACAGATCTCCATTAGGTTTTTTTGTATAATGAATTAAAATCTTAATGACTATTATACAAATACATGTTACTGTACCTTCTAATCACACAGCAAAAAGTGCGGTTCTTTGTCTTTTTAAAAACTGATTAAAATCAAGTGAGTTTATGATTAAAACAAGAATCAGACAACTCAGAAAACTCAACTTAATTCAAAAGGAAAGAAATTGTACATTTTATTTCAATAGTCCACTTTAGAGATTCTACTAACAGTATAACTTGTCAACTGCATGTCAACTACTGTAGCAGTCATTAGAGTATCAGTAGACTGTCTGCTTAATATCTTCTAACGCTTTATTTTGATGGATTCACAACACACTACATACTGACTATCAGAAACTATGCAAGTATGTGTCAACTTATCCTACTAACCCTAAACCTGCCCTAACAGCCTAACTCTAAGAGTTAGTACACGCATAGTTGCACATGAATAAGAATTAGTTGACAGTTACAAACTTATAGTAGAATGACTTTTTGTGCAATGATGTGCATTCAACATTTAATGTCAAAGTTTTACGAATTTAAGACTTTCTGCTTTAAGGCTCAAGGATTTTAAAGGGATTGTTGACCCAAATACAAAAACTCTGTCATCATCATCACTCGCCCTCAAGTTGTTCCAAAGCTACATGAATTTCTTTCTTCTGCTGAACACAAAAGGAGGTTTATAAAACTGTGGGTAACCAAGCAGGAACAGCTGGAGGGTGAGTAAACGCCGAGATCATTTTCATTATGGGGTGTACGGTTTCTTTCATTTGTGGAAAGGATAAAAACCAGTGAATTCATGCGGGAGCTTTTTTTATTTATTTTCCTGACTTGTCAGGGTTTAACATGGAATGAACGTTACTTGTGCTCGCTTTATGATGGATGTTAGTGCTTTTTACATGGCGTTACAAATCCTCTGTGCACAGTGCTTATAGTTTTGGGTAACGAGTAGCTTTCAGAAAATTGTTTGTGCATGTCACTTATTGAGAAAACACGAATAGGCCGAGACGGATCTCTCCTCAACCATTTTGATGCAGCTTTGCAAGATGCCACCCAGGTAATAAATTGACTCTTAAAATAAAATAAAGCCAAATTTTGTTTCAAAAATGGGAAGAATGCTAGCAGCGGTCACAAACATTCATTTTGAGTCGGTGTGCTTTAAAGGAATAGTTCCCTCAAAAATAACTAATTCAGTCTCGAGTGGTTTCAAACCTGTAGGAATTTCTTTGTTCTGACCAAAACAGCCTGGATGCAAACTTTCTTTTGTGTTCAGCAGAACAAAGAAATTCATGCTCAAGAGTGAGTAAATAATGACGGATTTTCATTTTTGGATGAACTATTCCTTCAAGTGAGATATTGCAAGATAGCTTTATCAAAAAATGTCTGAAGTACTGGGTTGCTGTCTTGAAGAACAGCTCGAGCCGAGGCCTCACAGAACTGCTTCACACTCCTTATGCTCTGCCTCCAGTCCATGGGGATTTTTTTATGCAATACAATATAAAACAAACTACACATGAAGATATATGTGGAGATTATTATTGTATCACATTTGCTAAGCAACTATCATGAACTTGTAAAACAATTTAGCTGAAAAACCCATTGCGCTCAGTTCACTACATGCCTTGCGACATCTGTTTGAGTAAATGCCTTTTAGCACGATTGTGATGAAATCTTCACTGATTTAAATATTTTTCATGGTGTAATGTAATATTTCAACTTAGGTTTACTTTATGCAAGTTATGAAATGAGATACATTAGGTTTTTGAGAAACGTTTATATGTAAATGTTTTAATCATCACTGTATAGAGTAACATCCATCCATCCATCCATCCATCCAGCCGAGCCTGATGCATCAAGTGAGGAAATTTTGAATGATCATTTTTAATCATTTACATCATTATCATAATGTTATTTTTTTTATAATGCGTGTTGACAAAATGATTAAATAAAAAATTTTGCCATCAGGGAAGTGCTATAGTCTTCCATTATGTAAAAATAATTGCTAAAAGAATTAATTTGTATCTTTATCTAATAGGATTTAAAATAGTCAATTGCAGTAACTGACAAAGTAGTGGTGTTGTGTTATGTGGGTGGTGTCTTGCAGCAGTCCAAGAAACAATGAGTCTAAAAGAAGGAAATCCTGCAAAGGACTATAAAAGTATAACTCTAATTGATTTCATCTAAAGGTTAAATTAATTTAAAAAGCTAATGCATCAAATGTGATAACGTTCTGGATTTAATCTAAAGGTTACGCTAATTAAAAAGTTTTTGCCAGGCTTCAGACTTGGCTCAGTGCATCATTATTATCTTTCTTTGTTATTGTGCTAATCTTAGGTTCTCCGTTTGCAGTCAGTAAGTCATGGAGTGGTTATGCTGGTTTATTACTGATCCTTATAAAAACCTCCTTTAAACTAAAGGGTACACTTCTGCTGATTAATCTACTTTACAGCCTCAGTGGTTTTCTAGAACTAACAAGACTGTGCCTCCCCGTCCAGTGTTCATGCCAGGAGCAGATGGCTGGATAAGCAGCACCATCAAACTGCCAGGATATAAACCAGAAGCATGTGTGCTGACATACATAGCCAGGTGCATTATGAGAGTAATCAGCGTGAGATGTCACCGCTATTGGCTAATAGGGTCCCATTATATTAGGTGGCGCTAATACCACTAGTAACTAGATGTGTAAGTAACCACAGTGTAAGTACATAGCATCTACAGCTCTAATGTTTGTGTAGCTACATGCACGTAACAACTCACTGAATGATACGTGTGAGTAAAAATGTGTAACAGGACATTGGTAACATCACTTTTTGGTAATGAAAGTACAAATGTGTAAAAAGGACTAACAGCACTTTTTGGCACTTTATACCAAGTAAACATTTCCTATGGATTTATCATGTAATTACTCTGATGTTACATCAGAAGGCAGTAAATTAGGCTTTACATAGAAATTGTGGTTGGTGTCCTGAACGTGACCCCTTTAGGTCCCACTTTATATTAAGTGTCCCTAATACCAGTGTACTTCAATAGTAACTAGATGTGTATCTAGTATGTAACCACAGTGTAAGTACACACCGGTACATAGTATCTACAGCTGCAACTACACACATGAAACAACTCTCAGAATGGTGTGTGTCAGCATAAATGTGTAACAGGACATTGGTAACAACACTTTTTGGTAATAACTAACAGCACAGTTTGGTAAATAAAGTGTTACACCTTATATTAAATAGACAGCTGCTCTGGATTTAGCATGTAATTACTCTGATGTACTCTGATGCTTTACATATAAATTGTGGTTGGTGTCCAGAATGTTACACTTTATATTAAGTGCGCAGTTCCTGAGGAGTTATCATGTACATACACTGGAATTACAGAGGTGCACCAACCCACTGTACATATCCCTATACATACCCAACTACACCCCTCAATCAAATTGTTCTAATTACTCTTATAGGTAGCGTTAGAAAATGAGTACTTAGTGAAGTGAAAAGTGTTGTCACCAATGTCCTGTTACAGATTTGCACTTACACACCATTCTGAGGGTTGTTACATGTGTGTAGTTACAGAAATATTACAGCTGTAGATACTATGTACATACACGTTGGTTGCATACTACATACACTTCTACTATGCAAGTACACAAGTATTAGGGACACTTAATATAAAGTGGGGCCAGACTTACTTGTAGCGAATGTAATCCTGCTGCTTTTTTTTGGCCATTGTCAAGCATCAGTTTCACTGCTTCGACACACCATCTATGAATCATGTCCTAGGGCTTCGTGGAATAGTTAAGTGTCCATTGGACACATATTTTAGATGGTAGCAGTAGGTCACGCAGATACTACTGTTTTAATAAATACTACAAATGTAGACATGCTACTCATTTCATATTGCCGTTGGCTACTGTATTGCACAGGAATTTTGGTATTTATACATCACAGCAGTTGAAGCACTTTGGTAGTTATGTTGATAATTAAAAGAGTTTTCCTCACATCAAAAAATTAAAATATTTAAGTTTGATCAGAATTAATTAAGTGGTTTAATCTTCTGAAGAGACATGATCAGTTTAAATGGAAAGATTAAATTAGGCCTTTTATTCACATTAACACTCATCAACATACATACTTTGAGCTCATCAAATATAGTAAAAGGGAAGTGCAACCATGCTCACGTCATGCACAAGAACTAATCATGTGTCTTCTGTTCAAACATATTTTTATGACATTTTTGAAGTGTGGCAATTTTGGTAGCATGGATTTTTAATGGATAGACAAAAGTAATAAGATAATACTGTATTTAAACTTTATTTAAAACTTTCTGCGAACTTTTTATGCAGAACTTTTATGCAGGGTTTGAAATGATATTGCAGGTAATGTGAAAATGTTATTTTAACTAACCCTTTTAAGTTCAAATTATGAACGGTCTATTTGAGATGCTATTAGCATTTACCAGTTTTATTAAAGCATTTCTGGCTCCTTGGCAAAACATGGTCATATTTCAACATGTCACCTACCTTCCTGTTTTTCCAAAACTGAGAACAAATGCGCAATTTGCTTAAACCAGAGTCTGTGCATACTGCATGCGTTAACAAGAACTCCAATACGTTTTTTTTAACATCTAATTCCGACTGCACAACTGGACTGAGAATTGTCAAGCTGTCAGTAATTAAATGGACATCTCAGGAACTACTCAAAGTAATGATTTTCTATTCATTTTGATGTACACACACACACACACAAATGACACTGATGTGTAAATCAGACTGATTCTTAAATGTCAAGTAATTAGTGAAGAGGATAGTGATTTCATATATTAACTTATATAAAACTAGGCCTACATTTAAAACTTAAGAAGGCATCCATGCTTTAAATCAAATAAAAACTTTCAAGGTAAAAAAAAAAAAAAATACTCATTTGTAAATTTGCTTTCTAGTTTTTTTATTCCTGTAAGTGAGTCATTATTACAGTCTATCATTGCAACTATTTCACAGTTTTGGAGAAAAAGGTGGTTAACATTCTGTCGTGTTTAAAGGGCAGTATTGTCGGACTGAACACTATATGTGTGTGAGACAAGTAAAGATGCATCAAAACAGGTGTGAGCATCATATTTTTCCAATGCGTTAAAGTTATGAGGCACTAAAAGCAGATCTATTGGGTAAAAAGAAGTAGAAGCAAAGCGCAAACATCTGGTGTCCACCCAAAGTTTAGAAAAACATTTCATCCCATCCATGACCTTCGGGCCATTATCACTTGGCTCATGGCTTGGATGGTTTGTGTGCAGATGGTTTCTCTTCTCGATACAAAACACAGTCCTAAAGAATTTTTTAACAATCAAAGCATGTTTATTTGAAACTAAAACAGATTGCACCCAACATCCATATTTCCTTTGATCGCCTTTTCTGAGCTCTTGTATTTCCATGGAAGTTTGATGAAGAAAAATCACAGACATTTAATATTGGGATAATACATCGTAGTTTCATTTTTTTTTTTTTTTGGTAATGGATCCTTTTCAAAGCAACTAAAACGCAGTACTGTTCTCACTGTATTTGATGTACGTATATTCTGCTTTAGAGACAAGAAGCATTGGACACCACAGAATCATTCATTTCAAATTTTGCAGCTGCAGTTTTGAAAAGTAAAGACGAAAAAAAAAAGCCAGTGCTGATTTCAAGTAATGCAATCAATCCAAAAGGAGACAGCCAGAATCCACACACTCTTCCATAGGAAGGTCAAACCTCTTTTCCTCTTGCATTTACAATTAGGCTACACATTTTGGCAAGCAAGTGTCAAGAAAAAACAACAACACCTAATTAAAACAATGGGGCTGCTTTAAAAACTAAAAACAGGGAATAAAATAAAATATTAAAATCCCACCTACCACTTAGATCCTCTAGTGTGAGTCGCCTAGAATGCATATACATTTGAAGCTTGAGAGGCAAGAATCATTCGTTAAGGTGTCTGCTATAATTTAGCAAACTGAGTGGGTCCTGTGAGAGCTTTCAAAACGATTACAGAGATGACTATACAAAATGATCTTTACCTACTGAGTGATGATTATGTTTCCTCAGTGTCTGTTTTCTCTAGCTCAGGTTCAGTCTCAGCGTTCACCTTTGGCCCAGTCTGTTCAGTGTCTGCATCCACAGAGGAGGAAACAGACATTTCTGGGGTCTTCTCTCCTTTCAAGGGCTCGCTCTGGAAACAGTTGGGTGTGGAGGTGAGGGATGGAGAGGGGCTACGAGAGGGCTCTGCAGCGCTCTGGGATGCGGGTTTTGAATCGGTTTCCGTTCCATTGATACATGAGGTACTTTTCTCCTGTTCTTGACTGTCTGTCATCTCTTCAGGGGGGCTCAGGGACTTGGGCTGTGACTCTGGCGTCACCTCTGGTTGTGGTTCAGCATCTCGTTCTGTGGGTTGCGGTTCCGGGTGAGGCGGGTGTTGGGGCGACTTCATTTGCGCTTGTTCTTGAGGCTGAGCGAGCAGCGGGGTCGGCAGAGGAAGCAGCGGCTGAGACTTGGGGAGCAGCGGTTGGGGCTGAGATTGTGAAGAAAGGGGTGTCCAGTGCTCTTTGTCCTTCTCGTTCTCCCGCTCTCTGTCCCTTTCCCGCTCACGTTCTCTCTCACGATTCCGCTCCCTGCCGCGTTCTCGGTCGCGATTCCTGTCCCGCTCCCTTTCACGGTCTCGCTCTCGACTGTGACGATTGCCATTCATTTCGCCCCGGAAGTCCATGTCCCTGTCATCTCGGTCCTTCTGCCTTTCCCAAGGCCTGCGACGATCATCGTAGTCCTGGTGCATGTTGGCATTAAAAGAAGGCCCACTTGCGCGGTTCCAAGTGGGTCCCGACGAACCTCCGCTGCGGCCCTCGAAACGATTCTGAAAGTTCGGGTTGGAACGATCCTCCTGGAAACCCTTCGGAGGTCCACCAGACATCCCCCTCATGTCTCGCTCGTCGAAGTCCCCCCTGGGTGGTCCCCAGCGACTTTCTGCCCTGAAACCTCCAGACATGTTTTCTCTTCTTCCCTCTCGACCTTCGACTTGCAAGACTGTTCTCGGAGGTCGTTCTAGTAAAGGTGGTCTGGCAGGCACGGGCTCCGTACGCATCTCCAAAGGAGGCGTCTTTAACAACCCTGTGCTCTGCTTCTCTGGTGGTGGAAAGCGATAGTCCTGGTCTCCTTCTTGTTGGGCACCTACATCTGACCTGGGTGGCATTTCATTATGAGTCTTGGCTAGACTGTCAGCTCCAGCAGACGAAGGGTTAGGTGCCCTTGCAAAAGTGCCTTCAGCGCGGTTGAAATGATCCATTTGTGAGAATGGAACCCGAACGCGGGCTTGGGCTTGAAGTGAAGCATCCAGGATGTTGTTGGTCTGATGTGCAAGGCCTGGCTGCATGAGCAGGGGGAAGCGGCCCCCGTGTCCCTGGAGCAGGTTGGGTCGCAGTTCCAGGGGAAGCAGCCCTGCCATCCTCTGGCCAGAGAGAGGATGTGTTAGAGATGCAGAAGGGTGCATACCGAGAAGACCCATTCCACTGCGCACTGCATTTTGCATTCCTGCAAAAAAAAGAAGGTACAAATATAAATACAAAATTTGGCATACTACTGTGTACAACAATGTGCTCAATGACAATTTCGCTCTATAGCAAAACCATGAAATAATTACTTGCATCTAGCATTGGGTGAAAGGCTGGTGAATTGACAATATTGACAAGTGAGTTCGTTTTTTAAGAACATTTCCAATGAGGAGGAGAAGCCTTATTTGCGATTATGTGTTGCGCTGAACAATTAGAAAATATAACACAATAATAATAATAATAGGTTGTCTAATAACAACAACAACAGTTTTATACACTAATAGAAGTATGGGACTAATACCGTCTTGACTATCAACAAAGAGATTGGCTATCGTCAATCTATCATTGATACACAATATTATTGTCTACTAAACCCTACTGGCATTCAAAAGATAACACACAAATGCATCATGCCAAGCTATAAAGATACACCACACAATTCATATAAATTGCTTCAAGATTCTCCTGTTGTCAAATGATTCGATTGCAAATAATCACATTCAAATTAATTCAAATAAATGAAAATATTTATGTATATACATTTAATATTTAAAAAATTTTATAACTAATAACTATATACATGCATGTGTTTGTATTTATATATACGGTATAAATAATTATGTGAACAAGCAACTTTAATTGTTTGACAGCACTATGTGTTCTACAGGGAAATATACAGCATATGGTATGCTAGCCTAGCTGTATATGACTGACATTATATAAAATGTTCTTACCCTGTAGTGTTATCTCAGAAGCTGTCTCCATCGTTTCTGCCAACTGGGGCGTTTTGTCTGTGCTGCTCTGCTGATGCTGTGCTCCCACAGGGTTAAAGACTCCTGCCCCGGGCATTGCTGACGGAATAAAACTCCCAGGAATAGTACTGGTGGGAGGAATCATGGCTCCAAACGGAGAATCCTTGCTGTTATCTTGAGTGGTTGGCAATGAAGGCTGCACTAGAGCTATAAAGGCAACAGAGTGATAAAAGACCCATTTAGGAGCTTGAAAATTTTACCTTAAGGACAGTGCTTTCACAAGCAACATTGTGCAAATAACTTTTAGAGGCTGGTTAACATACATGTCTGAGCTGAAGCAAGACTGGTTCCAACTGCAGACGGTCCTACTCCTGGAGTGGCCATGAAACCTGCGAAAGAGAAATTTAGAAACTGATGTATATATTAAATACAAAAATAAATACATTGTACAGTTAAAAACTTCATTATCTAATATTCAGGTTGGCAGCATGTACCTGGAGGAGGCTGTGAAGCATTAAACCCAGCCCTTAGAAATGGTGGGGGGGGACCAAAGCCTGGCGGGGGCATTGCCATGGTGACGGGGAAGGATGGAGGCACAATGCCAACAGCAGGGACCGTCTGTGCCACTGGAATCTAAATCAAAATAAGTCACCCGCAGATAAATAAAATGCAATTAATAATTATTTCAGCTTCCCTCATGCCCTATATCTGTTTTAAAGAAGTCCTCACAACCTTTCTGGGCCTTGAATGAGAGCTCAACAAATACATCTTAAAGGATATTTTACTCACTCCCAAGCCATCCTAGGTGTACAGTGACTTTCTTCCTTTAGACGAACAAAGTCAGAGGTTTTTAAAAATGTATCCTGGCTCTTCCGAATTTGGCAATGCTGTTGGATAGTGGCCATTATTTCGAAGCGCTGTAAATTGGATATATCCGTAAGTACTGCATTGTAAAAGTTACCTATATGCCTCCGGAGGGTATCACATGTGCTCTGAAGCAGATTGACAGGTTTTTGTAACAATGATATTTATAGTTTTCAAAATCTTATGTAAATAATTAGATAGAATTTTTACCCCCCCCGAGTCAGGCATTGAGTCAGAAGTCAGCCAAGAGCTAGGACTGTGTTTGTCTGAAAGAAGCAAGTTATATACACCTAGGATGGATTGGGGGTGAGTAAAATATGCCTTAATTTTAATTTTTGGGTAAACTACTCTAACTTGTGTCCTGTAGAAAGTCTTACAGGTTTGGAACAACATGACAGGAAGCCATTAATGACTGGATTTTCATTTTAGGGTATCCCTCTCAGTTACTGTCAAAGCTAAACAGAAATGTACTATCATCTACTTATTAAATCAGTAAGAAACCTAAACACGTTTTGCTCCATTTGTCATGGTAAGTTTAAAACATGACTTGTGTTATCATCATACCTGCATGGGCATCATAGTGACAGGCTGGGTAAAGGGCTCACTGGGTGTGCTGCTTGCTGTACTTGTTTCAGCTGTAACAGCCTGGTTCTGAGTCTCTTTGGCGGTCTCAGTATTTCTCTGAGATTCCCATTCTGCACCATAAAAACGGTATTGTCATAAATGGCGATAAATATATACACACACACACACACACACAATACAAACCAAACTTTTAGCTGCTGAACAAGTAAATTCTTCTCACCATTGTTGACCGTCTCCTGGTCAATCATGCCTCCCTCTGCAAAGTCATCCAGATCATCCAGTTTGACTTTCTCCCATGGGATATAAGTCACCCCAAGGTCCACATCCCAGAACTGCTTATACTCCTGTTTCACCCCTTTATTGAGGGCCCAAGCAATCTGCAAGCATTGCAACATGTTTAAAACATATTCCTGTCCCAAAAATGTTCTAGAATATTTCAAAGATTTCAAGTCAGTGAACATTCTTCACACGTACTTTGATGACCTTCGAACCGATTTTGTAGGAGCCTGTGCTCAGCTTCTGAAGAGCACGATATGCATCCTGACGATGCACCATACAGATGTAGGCACAGCCTCTGGGAGGAATCATCTAGGAAAAACACAAACAAACATTAAATTCAGACTTATGCAGTGAAAGCTTTAGTTTTCACACTCACCAACACCAACTATTTAAAAACAACACCTGAAGACCTACTGAGCTGTCCGAAAACACGCTCTGTTTTAGGGTAATCGTAATTAAACTTTAGCCAGAAATATCTGAAACTCAGAAACAGAACAGAAACTCAACTCACATTGATCGATTCAATCTGGCCAAACTCTTCAAAGAGGTTAGTAAGATCTTGTTGTGTGGCTTTCTTGTCCACTTGGCCCACCCATAGAGTAGTGCTGCAAACTGAAAGAGGCAAAAACAAATTAAGCGTTACTTTACCCTGCACATGTGCGTGTATAAATACATATAGGGAAATGTATTAATTTATCAAAGAAAACATTTGCAAGAACTACGTTTAGGTACCATTATCATTTTGACCAGTACTGTACCAGTATCGGTACCTGCAATTCAGTACCAGTACCTAACAGTAGCCTTTTCCCTGTACCCAAAACTCTCAATTACAACACTTGGACAACAGGGCCCTAGAGTTTTTTATTCTTTTTCCAGAAATGAATTTAGTCTGATAATACTAAATACAAATACAGACATGAAACCTTTTCTAATCAAATTAAATTAAACCCTTTTACTTTTTGGCAAAAAAAAATAACTTTTTTTTTTACAGTTAAGTGGTCAATGTGGTTGTATTAATTATTTTTATCATTTAATTGTTTTATTTAAATTGAACAGTAAAAGGAATATATAAATAAATATATTACACTGTACAACAGCAATGCAAGGAGTACTTTATTTCTGTTATATGATAAACCATACTTTTATTTTGACAGGTTGCTGTGAAGTTTCTGTGCGTTTACAGTATATGATGCTAGCTTTCTCAAATGAAATTCGTGAAGTTTCAGTGCTCATGCCGTCATGTAGTGAGACACAGAGGCTGAAAATCAGTGCGAGTTCGCCTGTGCTTCAGTATTTGTGTAGCACCACCATTCATACATAAAGTTAACCGAACATGCAGGATTCATATTCCAACTTTTTTATGTATCTCCCCACTTATATGAACAGGATTTAATACAAACCTTAACCGTCTTATCCTAGCACATTACTTCTTTTCATATGATCTTATTTGATGTGTCAACTTAACCCATTAAAACATGTCTAATGTCTTAAACCCAACCCTTTGTTAATTCAGAAAGCACAGGTGGACCGCTTTAATCTTACCACTTAGGACCCTTGAGCGAATTGGAGGAAGTCCTTTTTTCTGCCGCTCCTTTTCTCTTTCCCGTGCTCGACGCTCACTGGAATAAGAACGTGAGGACTTCCTCTTTCTGTCTCTTGAGCGAGAACGTGATCTCTTCCTGTGTTTGCGCTTTCGAGACCCTGAGCGAGACCTCGACCTCCTCCTCTTAGGTGACCTGGGGACACATTAGAGCTCTTTACCTGCGTCTGGAAAATGGAAACGTGACAAGAACTATGTGGCGACACAGCTACACTGACCTGGACCGAGATCTTGAACGTGTCCTTGAACGCGTGCTGCTGGTTTTCTTCTCCTCAGCCTCAAAGAGCTCCTCATCTACAGTATCCTGTCCCTCATCAATATCCATGTCCTGCAAAAATTAACAAGTGAACCTTATGCTTCCACTACAGCTTCAGTTATCAATCACTGAGTATTACAGACATCTAACAGAAGACAGCGATTTCATCACCACTAATATAGGATTATCAACATTTTTCTGATCATACCTGTTGCTGGTTATCAATGGAGTCATCCATTTTTGCTTCTTGTTCTGGGAGCTGTGGCGGGGCGCTGCTCTGGCCAGGAGGGGCTGAATTTTCAGAACCAAAGATGGCATCCTGGGCCTCCATGGCCATAGACTGTCAAAAATAACAAGGCACGTTAATACACATCAAGGTACGAGAACGACATAAAAGGCTCTTAAGGTATTATGCGAGGAAAGAATCAGAGTTTTGTGTGCCTTCTGTTGATGCTGCTGGTGCTCCATTAGCTGCTTCTGAAACTGCTCAAGGTTTTGCTGCTGAAGATGCTCGGCCAGCTGATGAAATATCGAGCTATTGATGGACTCTTGCACCACAGGTCTGAAAGAGACAGTAAGATGTCTTAAAGGGTCACCCTACTTCAAAATAAAAAAATATGTCTTTAAATCACGTTGCTTCAAAACCACAAAAGCTTTGTTCACCTTCGGGACATAAGTTAAGATATTTAAGATGAAAATCGAGAGGCTTGTGACCGTTCCATTGACTGCCAAACATGTGAAGGTGCAGAAAGTATGAAAGATATCATCAGAATAGTCCAGCTGCCAGCGGTGCTGATGATGCCGAGGACTAATTGTTGAATATATTATTTTTATTTTCTTTGCATAGAAGTATTTTTGTTGCTCCATAACGTTACATTTGAACCACTGAAGGCAGTGAGGCATTCAGACGATGTCTTTCAGACTTTTATGCACCTTGACAGTAGCCGTGTTTCTGTTAATTACGCAGATTACAATTTCAAATTGAAAACATGTTCATTTTGCAAAAAAATGCAATGGAACTGTTTTTTTTTTTTTTCGCAGTAACAGGTCACATAGCATATGTAAAAAGTCATATGATCATTCTTCAATGTATTATAACCCCCAAGAAACACTTCATACGTGTTTGTTCTGGAGTTTAAGGGGCTTTCCCTGTCATTAATGCTTAGACAGTTTACACTGCACACATCTGCTGTGCCGTTCGGCTCTGGTACGGACACTGAAGCTGACTGCGTACACCTCCTTTGTATAAATATATCTAAAATCAAATCTCACCAAAATATGTTGCTATGACTTATCCTGAGATCCTGTATTTTTCTACTCTGAAAAATACTTTGAATTACATTAAATAAAGACAAAATTAATGAATAAAACAAGCTAATGAGACAATACCTAAAATATGGTCCAATACCATGTCTCTAGTCAAGTGAATGAATCATCTTATCACAGGCATCCAATACTGACTTAATAACCAATGACATTTGAGATTACAACTAAAACAGCAAGCCCCGCCTCACGACTGACAAAAATAGAAGTGTTTGCGCGAGCAAGTGAGAGAAGGTCGAGCGAGTGCTTGTATTGCGCGCAAACAACATGTGATGCGCGCGTGAAAGTTTGAAATGAGCTCGCAGGCTCCCGTTTCCTTGCGTGTAGATCTGTTTTCCTCTCGCGGATATGATTTACCTCGCGCCCTTTGCATCAGTGGTGCGCTCGCTTATTTATGGCATAGATTTGCCGCAATACACCTCCCTCTCTTGACAGGTGCGAGCACAGTAGAGATTGCGATCGGCCCAGATGAAAAGCGACAAGTTTGCAGGTATGAAATTATAACAATAAAAACAAAATAACAGTGAACTTCACAGTTGCATGCAGAAACAACAACAAAAAACGTACAACTGAGATGATGTAGAATCTTTCTTAGAATCCTCGCTGTGTTCCGACTCGTTCCCAAAATCAAACTGACCCAACAGCTTCTACAACACAATGAAATAATAATGTGTTATGCAAGGGTTAAACATTTTCAGCCACTGTTGTACCTTAAGCTCCATTACCTTGTTAAAAGAGGAGACTCTCTGCTCCAGCGGGTTAAGCGTGTTGGCTGCGGCAGCTGCTGTTAGCTGTGCAGTCAGGGCCTGAAGCTGCACAACTAATCCTGCATCTAGCGCTTGCAGCAGAGAAGGCTGAGGTTTCTGCTGCTGCATCTGGAGACTCTGAACCAGCTGCTGCAACTACAGACACACACACACACAGATCAAAAATACAGCTGTGCATCGAAAAGTCTTTTCAGTAATGGAGGAATCTAACCTGCTGGCCCTGGGGACTCTGTAAGATCTGGGCGACCGCAGCCACTGTGTCCGTGTTGGAGATCTGAGACGCCCAGTCCGGGAGGCTCTGCACTATGTTGGCTGGTGTGGCAGGAGTTGCTGGAGTTCCTTTAGAAAGCAGGAGAAAAAAAAACACACAGAAAATGAATGGTTTTTACAAACACTTGTGCAGTATAGGCCCGAAAGTGGATATGACAGACTTTTAAAAGAAGTTGTCATACTTGAAGTTTGATCTGAATTTTTAATACTAGAGAAAACGTATGTGATCTATGCGAATACAGGGTTGACCTACCGTGAAAAGGGCTATACTGTATGGACTCGAAAAAAGTGTACATCAGAGCATCTAACAGCATATATGTCCCTTCAGTCACCAAAAAATATTCACGTAGGCCCTATATAACAAATACCCATCATGCTGCAACGACAGTGCACATTTTCACAGAGGATGCATTATGAGTGATTATACTACAGGGGCCGTTGAATGCTTGAATCTGATTGGCTGACGAGAATTATTTTTAAGAAATTGCACGACGAAAGTAGTCCCAGGCAACATTTTGACCACATTACAGTTTAATATCACTTTTCGCCAAATGGTTTCTATTATTACTCTTAGTCCCACAGACACATGTCTATGCAATATGACATCAATATGATAAAAACAACAGCTCATTTCCATGTTTTGCCACAAAATTATGTTTTATCATGTACGGAAAGCACATACTATATCTCTCCTGCTTTCTCTACTGCAGAAATGCAGACACATTAACATACACGCTAATGCTGTTATGGCTACTCGCACGACTTCATCTGTAACATCAGAAAACAACTTGCTTTCTCATAGGAACCTCACTACTTTTGAGAGATGCAGACTTGTAGGCAATTCTCCCTGTTTCCACGACTCAATTCTTTATTGGTAGGTCTAAAATGATGTTTTGGAATTATCAAAGGTGGCATTGTATGAGATCCGGAGAAAACAATCCTCCTCACAATAGTTTAAGTACTAAACCGGACAAGTACCTAGAAATAGATCATCTGACTGATGTCTTGAGGTGTGGAAACCGTAGTATAATGGCGCTTTTCCACTGCATAGTACGGTACGGCACGGTTCAGTACAGCTCACTTTTGGGGGGTTTTCCACTGGGAACA
>JAUCMT010000036.1:19249644-19277418 GCA_032357475.1 Enteromius thamalakanensis
GCAAAGTGACTTATAATTAGTAAAAGTGGACTATCAAAAAGTGATTGATATGACGTTTTTCTTTCTGGAATATATTTTTCACAATTACGTAACTATAGACTATATCCTCTTGTTTTATAAAAACTCTATGATCTATGTTGCATATAAAATTAAAAATATATATAAAAAAAAAAAAACGGAAATGAAGTGGGTCACAACGTCTAGTTCACACAGACTGCAAACTCTCAAAACACATACAGCATGTAAATGAATATGACAATATCAATGTGTTTGATCTTGGTGGACTACATCTACACATACTGCTGCTGTAGCAAATTAAGTATAGACTTGCTACTGTCAATGTATACCTAGACAGAGTACAGTGAGCATGTAAGATATGTTGTTACTGCATAAATATCATTTAACATACATCTGTCAGAATGGATAGGATCTAGACAGGTGGAACTGGGGAAGGTGGAAGGTTTCAGAGGCTCTTAAAACACATTTTAAAAACAATTCCATATGATTTGTACTACCTAATCTCATTAATGTACATGTAAATAATATGCTAAATTAAAACCTGTGTTATAGATAGACAAAAGATTTGAGTGTATGTGCTATGTAATATGCTATGCAATGGAATAAGGCTTGTGGTGTAGATCTGTATCAAAAGACTGTGTATAATATGCGCACCAAAAAATTTTGTATTATATGCAGCAAAACATTTGCATGCCATATCAAGTCCATTTTTTGCACAACAATGTGAGTTTTCATTTTTTATATGGTGTAGTATTTATATGCATTTTCAAGAAACTGGGCTGGATTTGTGCTCCATTGCACAACCATCTAAAACCATAGGATAACTTTAAATACAGAAGTATACATTCCTTAATGTAAGGTTTGGAAAGATATCAGGGTGAAGAAATATCACTTTAAATATATTTAACAGGTTAAATAGACCAATTTACTCAATTAAAACACATAAGCTTTAGTAAGTATCAAAGCAAGTAACACATAAGTATCAAAGCAATACTTTGGTAATATGCCCAGAAACTATAGTTCTATTGTCACCCCCAGTTATGGTGATTATACCAGTAATAAATTACACAGAAATAAGAAATAGTATCCCAGAATAGATTTTATGTACAGTTTAATCATTGTCATTGAAGTGATTTGGCGCTCTTTTCTTGCTGTCAGAAAGCACTCAGGGCCAGCTAGGCTAAAGGCTACAGATTTGATTAGCGATACAGTGACCAGCTGCTGCAACACAAAAGCCAAATCATTACTGCGGCTTTCAGTGGAATGAAGACAGAAAGGCTGGGGGAATTATAGGGCCAGGGAGATTTCAACATATGTACAACGTAATCGGCTAGCATTAGCATGCTGTGCAGCTTGTTTAAAGACCTGCATTTTATTTTAAATTATAGCTTTTTGTATTTTGGGTGTTCAATGTGCACTGAATACCTGAACCATACACAGCCTCTTTGTAGAAGAAAGCCAAAGTGTTATCTTAGATTGTTAGGCTGATAAATTGCAAGACGTGAGCTGTACATTTAACAGTAATCACCCCCATGGACAGGTAAATGTGTGTGTTTGTGCATGTGTGCTCATGTGTGTGCGCGTTTGTGTGCACGCCCAATCAAAAAGACTACTTGTGTGTGAAAATCAGAGCAGGTGGCAACGCAACAGGATGACGAGGTGACAGGACCATGTTGAATGCATGTGCATGTGTTTTTATGCTGCGCTGGTTTGCCGACACAGCTCATCACCTTCTATATTTCTCTCCAGCACCTGTGGATTGCTGACATATTCTTCATTCTTTATATAGTTCTTGCTGTTTTTACCAAGACGGATAAACTAAACTAGAATGATTGATTTATAAACTAGAATTCCTCTTTAAATAGCAGCATGGTATTGGATGAAATTTCAACTTTGTGTGTATTAATACTCAACAGACAAAATATTTACGATTTCATGATATAAAAATGAAACTAAACAACTTCTGGCAGATATATTAGAAACTGAATTAGGTTATGATCATGTTTTAGCCGTATGTTTGTCCTTGACATTTAGCATATTTGAAAGCCATTTGCAATAACACAAGTGTTCTTTATTTACAAACAAACAGTGAGGGATGCTTTACTGAGATGACAATTATTATAAATATATTCAGACACCAAAATACGCACTGGTGCGACAGTCACGCTGTTTTGCAATGTGTCACAAAATTTTGTCCAATCAGTGGCGAGATTAAAAACATGACAGCTAAGCACTCTGCAAAAACACTGCAATTATATATTTTTAAACAATATTATAAATCAATATATTGTGTGTGCGTTAAATTTTCATATTTAAATTGCAGATGTTTGCAGATTTGTTCATTATTAGTGTTAATGCTAACCCACAACAACCTAGAATTTGCATGTTTTGAAGAGTTTTTTTAAATTAGCCTATTACCAACCCCTTTCGTTTGAAACACACATCTAAATAATGAAATTAATATTCATGAAAAATTTGTCGGAAAGAATTGGACAGACCAAGACATATAAGAAGGACATTTTATTCACAAGAAAACAGTTATCCCAAGCTGCCATATAATACATTTTTACAGAGGGTCAGAAAAGTCTTTACAAAACCAAAAAAGTTAGAAAATATGATTTGATATGAAACATGACGCACCATACATTGTCAGCTTTCGTTTCAAAAAAGGTTTCAGTTTGGTGTCAGTTAAATCCATGTACTTAAAGTATAGTGAATGCCATAATCGTTACAAAATTCAAAGATGAAGAATAAAATCTAAAAAAAAAAAAAATACAAATCTCATGCAGCATCTTGAAAAAGGGCCTGAGAGTGTGTTTATCAAGGTAAATAAATCCAAGAAAAGGTTTTGAGTTCCTTAACGTCAATGTCAGGTGAAAGTTCATTCACAGCCTTTGACACAAGTAACAGGAAAGTCATTCTGGCAGCTACATGTTAAAAACACTGAATCACTTTCACCAGAAAGATTTCTGTGATGGCATCAGAGAAAAGCAGGTGGTCTTTTACAGCAGTTATTAAACAGCAAATTGAGTGCTGAAAAACACTGTTTATACAGCATATCCTATAAAGGCTAGCCTATGAGACAGTCATTTGTGCTAAATGCTTCCTGTTGCATTTTCTGAGGTTGTTTGTTTAAGACCATGACTGCATGGATG
This sequence comes from Enteromius thamalakanensis, assembly GCA_032357475.1. Classification (NCBI taxonomy): domain Eukaryota; kingdom Metazoa; phylum Chordata; class Actinopteri; order Cypriniformes; family Cyprinidae; genus Enteromius; species Enteromius thamalakanensis. Next base: position 19,252,818 of record JAUCMT010000036.1, read on the forward strand.
CATAGGACTAAGGCTTGGATAGACATCCACAGTAAAGTTAAAAAACCTGCAATGTGTCGTGGACTGGATAGTTGTAATGTTAAAGGTACATAGACTGTCAAGATTGTAATGACAGAGTTAATGTTCCCTTATTCTATAAAAAGTGTGTTAATAGTATCAAATATGTCATTGAGTGAGCCACAGTGTTTAAAATCTCATTAGATATTGTTATGGTTATTTTTAAGACGCTGTTGTCTGAATGGGTATGGAAAAGAGTCCTTCCTGTACCGCACAAATGTCACCTCACCACTCTTCAATCACACCCACAGCTCTTTAAATGCAACACACTCTGTGTCCACAGAGAAAGGCTGAGCTAGACATGTCAGGTTACACTGATGAATGCCCTTTGCCAAAGAGTCTATTTAAAGTAAACAAGAACAAGAGGCCAATCTGCATTTTAATAGATCATCCCTCTCTAGCAACACGCATCCATCGCAAGCATAACAATGGCACTGACTTGCATGTAATTATGTGATAAGAAATAAGAATGCTTAAGATTTTACATTCTTGGGGGATTGTTCCTTTAAAATGTTTTAACATACATTCAACATGACTGAGCAAACGTAGTACCAATTCAAATCACCTATTTGATTCTCTGGGAAATAAACATCTTAAAGTCAGATATGTATCCATTTTTAGTCCCTTAAAAGAGTCAAGGCAACCAAACCAAACGTTGTTTATGAAAACTGGCTTGCATCACATATGACTGTCCATTGCTGAGTGATACCGTGTTCCTTAAAAAGACAGATATTTGCTTTTAAAAGTAGAAAAAACACTCAGACAGAAAACTGCAAATACAACGTAAGGCTCAAAAGGTTTAATATTAATATGCTGACACAGGTGATAGTTCAGGAGGCAAAGGCAAAACAAGGAAAGTCAGCTTATTGCTCTCCTTTCGCACCCAAAATGATATTTCACACACTGTATGATCATATAAATACACTATACAATGCAATAAAATAACAGAAAAAATATGATTCGGCTTGGGTATGCTGGTCATAGCACTAGCACCGGTAGAAAAAATAATGATTGACAACAAATGTACAAAACAGTCATATGAAAAAGGCACTTTGTGGTGTGGTTGAATAACTCTTCGGTAAGTGAGAATGATTCTTCTCTTTCCTTGTGTAAGGAAATGCGTCAAACACATAAAAGCTTGTTGGCTTTCCATTTGAGTAGGTCTATTCCATGTTTGTTATGAGGCACTGCATATAACCAGAACAGTTTTCTCTTCTCCGGAAGATAAGTTCCTACTTTAATGCAGAATTCAGTGTGCCATCCTATTATAAAGATCATTCTTTGATCCATTTGGGTTTCCTTGGAATCGCCGGGCCGGCTGCTACATTTCATTATCTTTCCTTTCAGACATCCAGGGTCCTGTCTTCCCCAATTTCTTTGTCGCTGTCCATCGATCGCCACATTCTGTTCTTAAACCTCCACTTCTCGCGGTCCTTCCTGCACATCAGATGCTACTCGGATGTCAAAGCAGGTCACCATCATGACACGGCACTTGCATAGGTTGACGCAATATTCCAGTTCAGCCGTAGCCTGCTCCAATGCCTCCAAGTACTCTTGCGACTCCTGATCCAAATCTTCATCCACCTCAACTGGAGAACAAACCAGAACAGAGTAATTATAAAGAAATGGATTGGAAGCATTAAGCATGAACCTTCACCTCTGTCAACAAGAAGCACTACAAGCACTATAATAATATATAACACTTACACTCTCCAATCCACTTGCTGGGATCCATCATTAATCTACACTTTGTGTCCTCTAGCTCTTCTTTCAGAGTCTTATGCTTAGCTCTGAGATCTCTGATTTGCTGCTGCCGTTTCTCAAGAACCTTTAATTTAGTGTTAAAATACATCAGGCCCTGTGGATAGAAGATTGACATCATGGCAGTTAAAAATGACAGTTTCATAAATCAACTAATTTTGGGCTTATCTGGATTGACTTGAAGAAAAAATGTGGCACAATGTTGGTTCCTTAAAATTACATTCTGACTGTGAAATTTGCTGCAAGGCTGCACAGAACTATAATAATACTGTGATATTTTCTATACATTGTATGGAATAATACAAGCTTCATTGCATTACAGTATGGTTCATTTATATAATTGAGCTATATCCATGCCAGTTAATCAACATCCTGAACTGACTGTTGAAACAAAAAGGAAACAAATGTAAATACCAAGAAGTAGGTGTCCTTCAAAGTTCATCTCCAACTCATCAGAGCCAACCTTGCATATTTGTTTTTCGATTAGACTGTCTTAGTTTAATAGTAGACATGTCAAGCTTACTACAAGTATAGCTCTCATGTCTCTGTGTGGATTATTTGCTGAGTTTCAGTTTCATTTTAGTGACTCATTGCTCATTGAAGATCACGCAGACCAACGCGGCAGACAGCGCACCCTGTTCGTTTTCTTAGTTTCGAAATGCACAAAGTTGTGTTGTTATTATATGTGTATACAAATTATAGTAGACCCTTTACAGATTCGATTGATGTATTGCTCTTATCTGTACGATTAAAACTCAGTGTGTAATTTAATTTCTTATTTGCGTCATCAGGAGAAGACACCTCAAAACGCATGTATGTGTTTGCAGACGCCAGGGGATAAATTCACTCAAAAATGCATTAATTAACTGATACATGAGTTTACTGATACCTTTCTTGAATTACTTCTATTATTAAATAGACATTCATTTTCAAAATTCCTGTTCAAAATTGTTCAACCCCCAAAAGTCAAAAATTGGTGAAAAATCTTTTATTTTTTATAACTTTTAATAATAAGTGCTTAAAAGATTCTGTTACCTCTATATGGCTTAACATGACCAAGCTTTCAGATCACTCGTAACCTTTGGTTTTCACATAGCCCAGTGCTGGTCATGGGACGCTGTACACTGCACATTTGTGTGTCTTACAAATCAAACACACCCGATTAAACTCATCAGCTCATTAGTAGAGACTCCAATACCTGACATGGGTGTGTCAGATAAAGGAGACATACAAAATGTGCAGTGTTGGGAGGCACATTTTGCCTCCCTCCTAACGACCAGGGTTAAAAAACACTTATATAGGCTTATGGTTGAACAATTTTGAATGCATTTGTGTGCATGTATGCACTGCTATTATTCAATATATGTCCCTATGTCTGGATAAATACTCCTGTGCATTCTATAATTCTATAATTTGTAGTTTATAATTTGTAATTTATAGACAGGCAAATTGAAGATTATCTTCTTGGACCTATGTGAGAACATTGCCCTACTGATTTATAGACATTACCCTACTGATTTAACATTCTTTTAAATGCATAATTTTACTTTAACAGTTTTACACCCTTTCTTGCTTGCTCCTGCCTAAACCAATTAATTCCAGATTTTGCTTTTTCCAAAATTTCTTTTCATCACTCCAGTGTTTCAAATGTAACTACTTTTCCTTGTCCAAAGAAACAACTGTTTTTTTTTTTTTACTGGCAGGTTAATGCCCTATGCTGCACATTATCTTAATACTTAATAAGGAGCAAATGGCCAAACCTTAACTTAGTGTTCAGAGTTTGAATATAATACATAAAGAATATTGCTGAGTTAATAATATTGCTTTTCATACATAAAAAACTATCTCAAACCAGATTAAAGTTAATCTTTGGTAAGGTATGGACAAAATTTGTCTCTGACATCTCAGATATGCACTGTGCAAACATAGTTATGCATAATTATTCATCTATGTATTATTCATAACATATTGCTACTTTCCAATGTAAGATGCATAAGCAAGCATATATAACATGTTTTACATTCCCATGAGAATGGATAAGGTTAAATATGAATGCACTGAACCAGATCAGTTTCCAAAAAAATACACAGACAACCCATTCTTACTTCATCTGTCTTTTCTTGTCTTCGTCGCTGAAGCCTCTCCACATCATCAATTTCATACACTTTGATCTCAAAAGGCTCTTTCATTGGCCCGGACATAGGGGGAAGGTCCACCCACTGACCCGTGGTCGCAGACTTCCCCAGGGAGGAGGTGTCCGGTAATGGAGCTGGGATGAGACGCCTTCTCTGGAGTCCTGGTCCATGTGGAGAGACAAAGGGAATATGTAAGACAGAAAAGTACTTAGGACATGGAAACATTACATGGATGGGTAAAGAAATAGCAAGCAAGCAAAAATATACAGAGTTATTTGAAAATTCTAAGCTGTTGTTAGGTCTTCACAGACAAAAAGAGATGCCACTCACCATTAGACCTCTTCTTGGGTGCTTTAGAGCTCCTTGTGCGACCCGAGGAGGACATCCCACTCTCACTCATGGAGTCGTGGGCTGAAGAAGCACTACAAGTAGCTTCACTGTCACGAATCATGCTTTCATATCCACTGCTTCCTCCACTGTGGTAGAAGAGTGCAGTTCGTCCCATGGCAGGAGGCAACTCTCCACTTAAGACACTACTGTTATCACTTCCATGCCCACTGCTGTAGCGTTGAGGTCTTCTGGGGGCCGTGATCTTGCTATATGGAGATGGGAGAATGGGCATTGGGGTATGCTTGTCATCATTGAGGTTTACTCCACTGTCGTTTCCACTGTCTGAATCACCTGAGCCCTTTGCATGTTTTCCAGAAGGATTGGCCAAGGCCAACTCACTAACACGACTGTTTGCTGCCCGCATTGCTTGCTTGGTACCCATTATTGTTCCCCTTGTGGATTTACCATTGCCTCCTACTGTTGCCCGAGGTAATGCAGTCTTTCCTGATGGTGGAAGGTTGGCATTCCTTGTTGTAGGTGCCACAAGAGACTTAGTGGATGAGCTCAGAGCTTTGGAGTTGCTTGCAGATAATGTACGAGCTTTGTTTGCATTAACAGGTATTTGTCTTGTGTTAAGGCTACCTTTGACAATCCCACTTTTTACAGTGGTTACTGGGTTTATACAAGAAGGTGGAGAGGTAGCAATCGGGGAAGAGGTGGCAACAAGTGATCCAAACCTAACGACTGACTTGCTTGACTTGCTGTTGAGACTAGCACCACTGTTTTCTCGACTAAGAGCAGGTTTTGAACCCAGAGATGACAAACTGTCACATCTGTCTAGAGATACCTGGCTTCCATAAAGCTGCGCTGTATCACATCTAGCTCCTCTAGCCTTGAGACTAGAGGTTGCTTTTATCAAACTATGCTCTGACTTTAAGTTAGATGATCTTAAACTATTTGAATCTCCTCTACAGCTAAGATCAATATCATCCTCTAAACCTGTAGCCCTTGGTCCTAAAGACTTTCCTGCCTCATAAGCAGACTTTAAGGCACTTGAGGGAAACAGGATTCGATTCTTTTGATCTAAACTAGATTTTCGAACTGGAGGAGGAGGTGGTGAGACATTGCCAGGTTTTGACATACTCTCCTCCTGCTTGCTTGCTTTTCCACTTTTTCCTAAAGAGGAGAATTTTAAACTTCCTCCTGAGGAACCAATATCTTGAGCAAGCTTGACATCAATGGATGAATGTATGACTGGAACTGTGCCGAGTGTAGTTGCACCTCGTCTGAGCTGTGGCATCTTGCTTGGAGACTCCATCTTCCTGTTGCTGCTGGATTTTTCACATCCGTCCACCACCCTTTGGGATGGATTTGACCCTAGTGTTTTGGGCAATCGAGGTACACTGTTGCTGCTTGTGCCTGCTTTTCTTGTAGGAATTCCACTCATTCCATTTTTAACCAGTCTGGACGAACCTGAATTAGAGGTTACAGAAGACTCCACTGAGCAATCTACCTGGTGCCATGGATCTGGTATGAAGTCTTGCCTTAGTGGCTCACGTCTCCAGTTGCTACTGGAGATGCTTCCACTGATACTGCTACTCTGGGCTGCGGATGAGGTAGGTTTTAATTTCCTATAAAGATTACACTGGACAACTTGAGATTCTTGAAAAGACTTAGGGTCGGAATAATGAATGGTATTTGCCTTTGCCAGCTTTGGTAAACTTTTGGCAGACTGCTGTGGGGTCTCTGGAGAGGATGGGCACTTGCTAAGAGAGAGTTTGCTTGACATAGCACTGTCACTGTCCAAATCTGAGAAGCTACAGCCACTATCATTCAATGAGTTTTTAGGTTCCTTTTGTGGGCTGCTTTGGAACATCCTAAGAGAATCAAGGTAGAAATTGCTGTCTGGGCCAGTGTGATTACCTTGAGGGAGAAAGACATCTACTGTTTGGGTACCTTCACTCTCCGTACAGACACTTACTTCACTAAGCCATGAAGTGATAGAAGAACCACGGCTGCCATGTGAAGTGCATGCGTTCTCCTGTAAAGGTGCTATCATTTTAATGTTTGCCTCTGAGGTACCAACATTGCATGTATAGGCATCAAATTCATCATTGATACTGCTAATTATGCTTACTGGTCGTGATCCCGAGGCAAGGGCCTGTAGTGAGCAATCACTATTGAAACTCACAATACTGGAGGGCCTTCCATTGTCCACAATATTGCCAATTGATAACTCTTCCACAAGAGTGAAAACTAGCTCATCCTCACCATTTAGCTCCACTGGCTGTTTAAGGGTAACAGTTGTCCTTAATATGTCTTTCTCCATGCACCTTTCCCTAAGATTGGACCTCATTTCCCCTGAAGTCCTGGAATTAAGATGATTGATTTTTACAGGTGAGTTCTCATTTGAATCAATTCTTTTTTGATGACTCATGCCAATTGGTGGTATCCTTGTGGCACACCTTTCTTCACTTTCACTACTGACCCTAACATAGTCTTTTTGTTGTGGAGGTGGGGGAGCAGGCTTGGGTAACTTTTTACTGAAAAAAACCTTTTCTCTAACCACAGGCTCTGAGTTTTGGGATACTGTCGGTGCACTTTGTTTTCCTGGAGTGCATAGGAGCGTTCCATTATCTGACATTTGCACTTTTTCACCATCTGCACTTGTCCTACTCTCGGACATGTCTCTGAGATCTTTGTCCGATGTGGCGCTTTGCAAATTGGAATGTTCTAATTTAGATTTGTGTTTTGGACTGCCAGGCAGTTTACTGGTTACAGAAATTGACTTTTTGGATATGCTGTCCTCTGTTGATAAGAGCGCTTTGGTAAGAGTCTTAGGAGAAACTGAAATGCAGCCAGAGCCTTCATTCAGCTTGTTTGCATCACGATCCATTTTAGGGCTAGCAGAATTCCCTCCAGATTCTCCAACAAAGTCTGTAGGTTCCTCACTACCATCGATACATTCTAATCGCTCCTGAAGCTCAGCAAAGGTGTTACATTTGAAGTGATCACGGTCAACTGGCCCTTCTTTCCCTCGTTGTTTACGGTTAAGAGAGGGGATGATGGGAACAAAGGCTGGGGGTCCTTCATTGTCACTGAGCTCTCGATCAGAGATGGCAGCACCACCAGGGCCAACATAAATTACAGTGTCACATGATTGCTCACTACTTGAAGAGTAGTCAGGATCACTGAGGAATGATGGTAGATCTGGGTCAAGGGCCACAGTGCGAGGATGGAAGGGCCGCAAATGTGGTGGTCGACGGATCCTTCCTTCATCACAGGAACTCTCTCCTCCAGAGGAACTGGATGCATACTTGACAAAGACAAAGTAGCATTTAAAAAACAACAACTCTGTAACACTGGTTTGGTATATTTGTAATTGTCACTAAAGTATGAACTCAAGGGCAGTACGTCAAGTGACTTTTTTGCTTTCTATGATGGAAAAACTCTGATACTCAATTACAATCTCATTATAATTGATCAGGTTAATATGCACTAAACATATTTCTATGTTTTTATTCCTAGACAGTTGATTTTATTTGGTCTTAAACTAGATTTTAACTACATTTAATTGGATCCTCCAAATACAATATACAATTATTTTAAGAATTCCTGAATTCTAGTCAGTTAAAGATTTACCTTTGATTTCTTTTTCCTCATACGATGGATTCGAGAGGCCAGCTGAATGGTGGTAAGAGACTCTGCATAATTGGCAGGGGAGTCAGAGATGTGGGCAATCATGGTTGTCCTACAGTTGATGTTCCCCAAGGATTCTCGTAGTAACATAGTGAGCTTGCTATCCCTGAAAAAATAAATTTTCATTGTCAGCATAAACACAGGTTGATAGCTTGTCAGCAGAATGTCAGCTGTTTACTCAAATCCTGAGGAAGCCTGGCCGATAACTGTTCTCAAAAAGTGCAGAACCGTGCCATGAATCACAAAAAGCTACAAATATGTCTATACTGCAATTCTTCTAAATGTGAATAGGTTTTAGAATGGTGAAAAATAAGGCATATGCAACCCCAACAAGATTTTTTTTTATATTTAAAAAAAGTGCATGCTCTATAAGTTTAGCAAAATACAACAAACAGTCAAACAATAAATCTGTCAACACAAAGATCACAGGTACAGGCTTGTTGCCTACAAGACATTCAGAATTATTGTGTAATTCTTGTTATGCTAGTAATGCTATTTGATTAGAAACATATCTACACATTTTAAGCAATATGACACATTTTGATTTCTTATTATTTTGTGGCAAAGATTTATATTTTCTCACCTGTATGGAACATGTTTAGCTCCATTGGCCAAAGCAAGTATCACGTTTCCTAAAGCAGTCAGAGACAGACACAGACCGCCTCCTCCGTCCCTGCTCTTACAAAGCACCTTCTCACAGCTTCCCAGGTCAATCAGATGCAATCTGCTTCTACCGCCAGACACTGATAGAGGGAAAAAAAGAGACAATAAGATGTAATCCCTGGTGTCCCACACTGCAACCAATGCAAACATACTGTCCTTCCACAAATAAAAATGAATTTCAGTTCCATTTACATGAGCTCTGCTTTGATCTAGCAATTCACATACATGTTAATTATAACAAAATCAACACAATAATGTTTACGAATATTTAGAGAAATAAAAGCCAATCAACAAAAACAAATAGAAGAGTAAATGACAATTAGTTCATTCCCAAAGCTCATCGCAAATAAAACTACTTACATCATGAAGTTTAATTCCAAAGTATTACGGTTGCAGACAAAGCAAACTTGACCGAACAAAATAAATGACCGCAGGACAGATCATAACTTGAAAGAGCAATATCTCATTCTGTACAGATAATTCCAGCTTAACCATCCTTGTAATGGAAGATACAAACACACCGTCAGCTCCACTCATTACCGATAACACTGAAAGTTTGAGGCGCTGCCAGTGCGGTTATACCACACTGATGATACTCCCACACTGAGCACTGAGGTAATGTCGGGCAGAGCGAGGAGTGGCAAATAACAGATATATTAATAAACATCCCCAGAGAAGACCTGCGGCTGACAAGACCGTGAAGGATTTATTCATAAGTAAGTTTCCCAGCCCGTTATGATTCAAAGACAGAACAAGCTGGCCTAAATAAACACCTATGTTCATACTATGCTTTAAATATACAGTTAAATGAGTCTCTGTGATCAACTCATCTTTGACCTGAGGATATAACAGACCATTGAGAGAAACTAAAGGTTAATCGTATGTATTAGATCTAGATGCCGTACTGATGTGGAACAGTTTTAGTTATTTTATACTCAGCTATGTCTAGCAAGGGCAATGATTATACAGTGCTTCCTACTCAATGACTATAATAAGGAAAGTAAAAGTCATACAGAAGGATGACGGGTGAATTGACTATTGACCATTGACCAACAATATGTTGTTAGACCTTGAAACATATCATGCCTTTTTTTTTTCTTTTTCTACAAGTGGGTTAAAATCAGCAGGCTTGATAAAGCCATTTAAAGAAGCTTACATGGGAATTTCACAGTTATGGGATGGTGACCAACACTGTATTTACCTATGCAAATTTGCAGAATGATGGCACAGTGACAGGTACCTCTATACTATGATTAGAGCTGTTAGCTGCTCATGAATTATTACTATCTGTTAAAATTCCCATTAAAGTTTAATGAAGTGGTCAAAGCAGACATGATTGATTTGCCTCCTACCACGATGGAGAGAGAGGCAAATTGAAGAGATTCTGGTAGCTCCATGATTTGGCCTGTAATATCACAGCTATTACATTAATAAGCTTGGGAATTATTTTCCCTTTCACTCGGAAAATGAGGAGGAGGAGAAGGAATTAGACTAGACTGAGTATAATCGATTTAGCACATACAAAGCCTTCAACAACGTAGCAGTATCATTTCACACAGTGCAAATGCAAGACTTACTTCCACCCTTGCCACTTTTCTCCATGCGGTACTGGTAGATGTGTAAGGTGAACAGCATGTGGGAGTTGCGGCGGTCTTCCTCATCTGCGTCTTGCCGGTTGGTGCTACGAGCTGCGATGGCGGCATCAAGAAACAGGGCGGCCTTCTCTGCAGTGGGAGCCCTTAATTCGCTCTGGTTCTGGAGCTACAACATGGAGAAGATTTTTAGGTGTGAGTGTAAAAGTGGGATTTACTCTGGCTTATACTGACAACTAATGAAAAGAAACCTGACTAGAGATGGTTAGTCATAACAAAATATTGGTATGACTAACTTTATATTGTGCAATTTTTTTGAGTAAATTATTAATGGAAATTCAAGAAAAGAATAAATATTCCAGTGAATTATATATGTTAAAATTAATTATAACATTAATTATAAATATTGAACAGACCAAATAATATGGGTAGTTCCAGTTATAAATTCTGAATTTATATATATATATATATATATATATATATTTTTTTTTTTTTTTCCTGGTAACTAACATAGTCATTCATTTGTTATTGGTGATTTGCCAATCTTGATTATTTTTATTTAAATTATTACATTTAATTAAATTTCATTTGCAGATGTCATTTAAAGCAAAAATATTATTTATTATGACTTGATTCTGACTACATAAACCAAAAACTGTATTTTCTTTAAGAGTCAGACCTGGCAGAAATAGAATCTTCAAGTTTCGACTCCAAACTGTACTATTTTTTATACTGCATTGTCATAAGGCTTATTCCTACAGTAGTTGGAGTTGACAACGGAGAAGATCAAGATAACTGAGCCTCTTTACACAGTTCTTAGACAATTAAATCAAGTCTCTGAGGCAAACGGAGAAACAAATACGCCCATAGAGAGAGAAGGATTACTGATGAGAGTGAGTGGTGGATAAAGAGGACAAGAGTGCAGCATATCTGCTCCTGCAAAAAGCCTGATGGAACAAAGGGAATGAAACATCCACTAGGCGTATTTATGGTCTTCGAGGACACAAGCAATTAGGCTGAATGGAATAGATCTTAGATCCCTGCAAGTTTTCCCTTGCTATTTTTGATAGGCTTGCTGACTGATCAGTTGTATTTGTTTTTAAAAAGCAGCCATCAAAAGCATATTCCTTTAGAACAATAGTGGCCACTTTCCTGCAGTGTTCGCCAACCGCCTGTGGCCAACGAGCCACTCTAAAGTGAGGAGAGATGCTGTTCAAACCCACTCCCCAGATTTGAACTTCACAGGCCTCTAGGCAGTCTTTGATGTGCTGCTTCATATGGACCCCCAAAAAAACAACATCTGATGCCAACACCTGCCAGCGCTTTTAACTACCCCTCTACCTACCCCCAAACTCTACCTACCCCCTTCTGATATTTACCCCCTTCCAATAGAAGGTAAGGGGGAGGGTGAAACAGTGCAACAGCTCACCCAGATGGATCCTGATGGTGCACTGAGTAAAAAGAACCACCACAACATCTGGCCTTTAATTTGAGATTTAGTTATTAAGCTCAGCTAAAAGTAATCTATATTAACTTCCACTGTTAAGTAAGGTGCAGCTATTTATTTGTATGTAATTTATATTATATACAAATATAATATAAACTATAATATAACATATTACTTCATATATAAACATAACATATTTTATATACAGGTATATATATATATATACAGGCGCTGGTCATATAGTTAGAATATCTTCAAAAAAGTTGATTTATTTCACTAAATGTACATTGATTATAATACATTCATTCCACACAGATTGATATGTTTCGAGTGTTTATTTATTTTAATGTTGATGATTATAACTGAAACCCCAAATTCAGCATCTCAGAAAATTTAGGTATTGTGAAAAGATTCATTATTGAAGACACCTGATGCCACACTTTAATCAGCTAATTTAAAGTCCTTTAAATTGTCTGTCAGTCTAGTTCTGTAGGCTACACAATCATGGGGAAGACTGCTGATTTGACAGTTGTCCAAAAGACGACCATTAACACCTAGATTGCACAACGAGGGAAAAACACAAAAGGTCATTGCAAAAGAGACTGGCTGTTCACAGAGCTCTGTTGTCCGAGCACATTAATTGAGAGGTGAAGGAAAGGAAAAGATGTGGTAGAAAAACGTGTGCAAACAAACCCTGGAGAGAATTGTGAAACAAAAACCATTCAAAAAATGTGGGGGAGATTCACAAAGAATGGACTACAGCTGGAGTCACACAGACGTATGCAAGACATGGGTTTCAGCTGCCACATCCCTTGTGTCAAGCCACTCTTGAACAACACTCTTGAACTTTCACAGTCAGTGATGGTTTGGGGTGCCATGTCATCTGCTGGTGTTGGTCCACTGTGTTTTCTGAGGGTCAAGGTCAACGCAGCAGTACACCAGGATGTTTTAGAGCACTTTATGCTTCCTGTTGCTGATCAACTTTATAGAGATGCAGATTTCATTTTCCAACAGGACTTGGCACTTGCATACAGTGCCAAAGCTACCAGAACCTGGTTTAAGGCCAGAAAACTTGTTTGACCATAACTCCCAACAAAATCTACAGGGTACAGTGAAGAGGAAGATGCAAAATGCCAGACCCAACAATGCAGAAGAGCTGAAGGCTTCTATCAGAGCAACCTGGGCTCTCATAACATCTGAGCAGTGCCACCGCATTTCTGCAGTATTTCAGGCAAAAGGAGCCCCAACTAAGTATTGAGCGCTGTACATGATCATACTTTTCATGTTCATACTTTTCAGTTGGCCAAGATTTCTAAAAATCCTTTCTTTGTTTTGGTCTTAAGTAATATTCTAATTTTCTGAGATAGTAAATTTGGGGTTTTCATTAGTTATGATCATCAAAATTAAAAGAAATAAACACTTGAAATATATCAGTCTGTGTGAAATGAATGTATACATTATACAAGTTTCACTTCTTTAATGGAATTAGTGAAATAAATCAACTTTTTGAAGATATTCTAATAATATGACCAGAACCTGTAAATATTAATATTAATAATAAATATGTAAACAAAAACTTATTTTGGATGCAAGTAATCATGAATAATTGCACTATATACAATACAAATACTCTAATATAGAACACAAAATATACATACTACCTTTATTGACTGATTAAATTCTTTGATTTTAGATTCGGAAGGGCTTTATAAGGAAAGATAAGCTAAATTTGATTTCTAATGTTCCTGACCTGTGTCCCACAGATGGGGTCCTCACGCAGGTAGACGCCAGGCGACTGGCCGTCCTGCAGACTTCCTGTGGGCACATCAGAAAGCAGGTCCTGCAGGCTCTCGTCCTTGCCGTAGATTTCCACGGCTGACACCCGTACCGAGAAGCGCGTGCCAGTCTTCTCCTTGCGCTCGTTGATGAGCTTGAACAGCCAGGAGATTGCACAGGGCGCAATGCCAAGGCTTTGCATGGAGCTGTCCGTGCCAATCATGGTGTATGTCTTGCCTGGCGAGAGGCAGAGAGAGAGAAAGCTGTTGATTCTGGCAAGGTGATGAAGATGATGAGCACTCAATGAGCAAGGGTTTTAAGCACTGGTATTACTATCACTGATTCAATAAGATAACCCCATTGGATAATAAACAACCAATCTAACACATTGTTAGTATTTGAATAGCATCTGATGGCAGGTTTAAACTGCTAGCTGCAATAGTCTGCAGTCTGCAATATTTGTATGCATTGTTTTGTTTTTTTCCGTATTCGCCATCCTTTCCTATCAAAAGGCTTGCTATGGATGCAAAAACAAAAACAAACTTGATCCAAATTTTTCTTTTCAGCGAGGGACAAAAATTTTACAGGCAGTGAGTAAGAATGAAAAAGCACTTTATTTTTTAAAGTGCAAAAATTTTGGAAGAGAATTTCAATTACAAAGTGTGGCAAGACATTAAGTCTGAATTCAGAATTTTGTTGCTTTAAACTTCGTCATTAAATGGAGCCGACAACAGTAGAATCAGCCGTACAAATATTATGTCAATTATGAATATGACACACAACAGCTTGGTTTCTATTTGTGCTGCATCATGCTGGTTGGCCCCACCCACAAATCCTATCAGTCCAAAATTATATTCATCCACCAAATACGATTGGCTGTGACCGCATTGTGCCGCACAGCACTTTTGCATCCACTGTGAACAGACAAATTGTTTATCAATGGGATCTTACTGCATGACATCTAGTTTGGAGTGTAATTTTTTTTCTTTATTATAAAAGAATAAAGTTTGTTTTCCTTTCATCACAATGTAATTACTTTCTCTTCCATGAAAATAGTTTTGTTAACATAACCAAGGCTGCATGGAAGGGTAAAATAATAAACAAGTAGTTATGTTAAAATGTATAATTAATATGTGGAATCTGTTTATGTTCACAATGAAATTGTTTCTCAGATACAGGAAAATCTGCTTTATTTCCCTTTAAATATTTTATATGTCACAATAGAGAAGTTAAGACATCAATTATAAAAATACAAAAAATGAAAACTGGTGATGAATGTTCCATATGGACAGTCTGGCTTTGAAAGAGTCATAAATAATGCTTAAACGCTTAGACTGCATGTAGTAAATGAGGCAGGAAACCATCGCAACATCTAACAAGCATAATTGGCAATAGTGCAGTACTCTGATGCAGTCTACTGTGAGGGTCAATTAGTCAGCTTTTAATTATACTCTCTAGCCTCTGGTCTTTCATACACACACACACAAACACACAATTAAATACTCCACTCTTGCCCATTCTGAAAAGCAAAAACCCTTTTTTTTTAACCTTCGGGTTTTGATATTAGACATCACAGTGTCTCGCAAACTGTGGAACAAGGTTAGAAGGCGACATATTTACTTAACTACAAAGTATTTGTAAAGAATAACTTACCAACTTTGACATGGCCAAAGCAGAAAATACATCCATCGGCTCCATTAACCACTGATTGAATAACTTCAGCCACTGTCCCTGAGCAAACTTCAGCCTGTGGAAAACAATGAAATACTCAAAACTTGCCTGGTATTATAATACGTTAACATGTGCATCACATAGCAAGTCAACTATATGAATAAAGTCAATGGGGTACTAAATACTTAAACATACATACATACATACATTTATATATAAACATATGAAAGCAAAAACCTTGTAGACATCCAAGATCATTTTAAAATGTACTATGCTGCAGTTCCCAATACAGTATATAAACAAAGTAGCCTATATTGTCTTTTTTTAAAGAGCGCTATTCTGTACTGAGGAAAGCTTTTGGGATGTTTAGACTTATGAGTGTACACCAGAGTTTTAATAATCAATGTTTTGATGTTTTTTTACACTCAGCTGAGCTGTGAAATGTAACCAAATCTTTTTTTTTTTGCCAGAGTAGACAGTACCTATTCTTTTTTTGATTCGATGATCATCGATTTCACCACTAGCAAAAGAAAACCACAGAAAGCACCAACAAGGCAGATCCTCATCACAGATTCATCAGACATGGGGGTTTTACACCGACTGCACTGTGTGGCCATAACGCTACAATCTGTTCCACTAGCCCCAGTCCCTGGAGACAATTTGGGACTGCAGCAATTTCCTCCCATACATCATAACACACACACATTCTTACAAAAAACAGAACAACAGCTCAGTGCTTTGCTAAGAAATATGTCCCTGCAGTCCCACTAAACCACACACACAGTAGATTTGGAGGATTTACAGTTACATGACTTCACTGGCACTGAGCACAGAGACCTAAAAGCCTTCTGCTGGCCATGAGTAAAGGAACTTCTAATCGATAAGCTCCATAGATCTTGTCTTGTGCATGCAAGTTCTCAAACTGAAAATTCTATTACAGTTCGGATCCTAAGCAAAGTAAATGGCTTTGCTGTCCACTGTCCATGTATGGAGACGCATTTAAATGTAGCATTCAAACTAAAATGGAGCCTCAAAAGTGAACGATTTAAAGCACTGTAGGCAGCAACTAGTTTCTATTGTAGTGTATAATAGCACGTCAAACTAAGCTAACAACATAATATGTCATTACGCATAGCTAACACAAATACCATGTACCGTTTAATTAGACTGAACTATTTTGCCAATGTTTTTGGTAAATTCAACATTAATCTTCATATTTGAACCACAATTCTGAATTCTGAATACTTAGTAAACATTTTTGTTTTTGCTGTATTGATCATTTGTATAACCAACCTGATTTCACGGCAATTCGTACGTATTTTACAGGTGGCTAATTCGTACTAACTTGTACGACCTCACTCGTACGAATTCATACGATTTGTTCTAAGTCTTACGTATTTTACGAGATGGCAATTCGTATGAATTTGTACGAATGACCTAAACACAACCCCGCCCCTAAACCTACCCATCACGTGATTTTAGAGAAGAGAGGTTGTATGAATTAGTACGAATTGGCACAAATTTGGCACCTCGTACGAATATGTGCGAATTGCTCGTGAGTGTGTTGGTATAACAGTTTTACTACAAATACCATGACTAAACTATGGTTAGTCTAGCAAAACCATGGTTTATTTGTGTTTATCATGGTTTAACTATGGTCCGTTGCTTTTATTTGCAGTAAAACAAAAAAGAAAAACACTTTCAACTCGAGTACAAAGACATTTTATCAGTCACAACTTGGAAAAGGCTGAAACGTTGTATTTACCTGTGTTCTACTGACATACTGTCGAATGACGTATATTTGATTGGTTGTGAATTAGGGTGTATACTTTGGGCTTTTAAAATGATTTATCTAAGACCTATGGTATCTTAGAAGACACCACAATGTCCTTGTCTATCTGCTTATTTCATACATTGCTTATGCATATGACATGCAGAAACTTTTCATATAGTTCTTTACATAAGTACTTCAAGTGACAATCTTATTAGTCTTGAAGTGGCATATCAAAAATGTTCACACTTAAACATCTTCAAGTTTCTCACTCTCCTAAAGTTCCTCTTCTCTATTTGTATCCATTTGTTAGCCACTTATCTTAAGATGGATGCCACTGCAGCTTTGGAGGACAGATAATGAACTGTGAATGAGCTGCTAAATATGCGAGTCTGGAATTCAAACTATTTTCTATACTTAAAGAAACAGCTGTTGGGTTCTTACTTTGAAGAACGGTGGTGTCCCAAAACAGGCCTTTTTACATTAAGCCCCTTGCCCTGCAAAGAATGTGTATGTGCTTCTCAAATGTCTTTTTGACGCTAACAAAATATTTTTACTTTAAACCTTAAAAGCAAATGCCAACAAAATGATAACATCTTCACAGTGGCTCTTACTTGAGAGGCATCTTGGGAAAAAACAGCGTCGAAGGCAAACATCTTTGGGGCGGGCAGCACTGCTCGTCTATGCACTGAGGTGGGCTGTGTGTTGAGTGAGGGATCGTAGAGGGTCAGTTGTTTCTTACGAGTGTCCACCTTCAGGAATGACAGGGACTCGGATGAATCCACAATCCCCAGTGATGGACAGATCCGCATCATTACTTTGACCTGGAAAAAAAAAAGGTTATTGAAGAAAGAGTTTCTATGCTTCCAGGGTGAAAACACATTCCGGATTCATGGAATCCAATCTCTGCATTCATGTAGCTGTCATATGGTTTTGAAAAAATAGTAACATTCTTAAAGTTCTTTTGATGAAAGCATCTGCCAAAGTTGTACATGAAAATGTAAAGGAAAAAATAATTTGGTGTAACTATGAATTAAAAGTCACTTTGTGTAACCATGTAAGTGAGCAATGTATTAATAATTAATTAAAAAATAATAATTGCTTTGGTAAGTCACACCACATGGCATTTTACAACCTGAACTAACATAATATTTTTTATAAAAACACCAACATATTTTGGCTTTACATGCTTTTCCCCCCATGTTGGTTTCACCATATGACACGTGGTGAAACCACCATTTATCACTAATATGGTATCACAACAGTTGTATTAATAAGTTATTTCCCCCCCAAAAAAACAATAGAACGGATTTAAATCTGAAATTTGAAATGTGCTAATCACAGAAGAGGTGTATTTAAACCATTGTCCATTTGACTTGTATTTTTGATGTATAAAACATGCTGCTACCATTTCAACAAGAAAGAAAAAAAAAACTTTATCATATCATCACTGTTGACCACACACAGAGTAAACTAACAAAACCACCCATTAACAATATATACAATATTCTGCCTGTAATACCACACATCGTCACGGTTGCGTCACGGTGCACTGCTAAGTCCATTTGTGGCAAATACAGTAAAGTAAAACAAACATACTGTAAGAGAACCACATGCTCTTAATGCAGCATTCAGAGCTACACAAAGCCACAGTATTCCATGGGTGATTTGTAGCAGAGATATAATTACAACATTCGGGCTCCAGTGCTACGAAACAATGTCTGCACTGCTGATCCTATTCCATGGCACCCGGGGCCAAGCGGCATGCCTGCGCCACAGCGGCGGCCTGGCGTTTACTCCCCCTCACTGCTCCACAGGGGCCGATTACACTGATGGACATGTGCACGTGGTGAACGAATTACGCCGGCCGTGACATTGGAAATAGGCTTCCATATATGACTGGCCCCCGAATGGGACCAGCCACCCAGACACCACAGAAATGTAGGCTTGGGTTGAACCATTCAGTTTTACATTTGTTGGCAATTTGATATGTGAAGAGAGTTTAATCCATGTATCGCGGCTGCTTGCTTCACACCTCCTAAACTCGGTTTAGAAATTAAGTCCTTCAAGTTTCTGAGGCAATCCGAACTGTAATTATCTTGATGTGTCAAAATCTACTGACAACTTGTCCGCTGTCAGTTTTGAGGTATCTAGCTTTGTATGGGGTTTCATTGAAGTAAAAGTTGCATTGTTAGAAACAATGCTTCTATGTATTCATTAATCTCAGTCAATGTTAATTGTTTTGCGGTCCAACTTCAAACTTGCATGTCACAACCTGTCATGAGAAATGTGAGAACAAATAGTACCAAAATTATATTGGTTATAACATGTGAATGAGACTTTAGAGCTCCACTGGAGCTATTTTCAGCTTGTTCCTCACACACATCTATTGCTTGGTTTCTTAAGATTTGGAATAGAGTGCAAGAGTCACAAGATCCACTTTGAAGTTGTTTTTTGTCAGTTTTTGGAGCGTGACAGCCGCTGGAATTACAGCACATGTCTTCCATCCTTCTGGACAATTTGGTCATTGTACAAACAAAATGGTTACAGACGGCTGGGCCATTATTCTAATGCCCATAGCTTTTTATAGTTCTCCCAAAAGCTGCCAACAACTGGAGTCCATTCAGGCAGCATCAGATGCGTGTTTGCAGTTGTAGGACGAGAAAGCTCATTAGTGGGGCTGAGATGTAATGAGTCCATTCTCAGTGGGTACTTATCAATCATTTCAGCAGGCAAAAGCGTCTGGCATGATGTTCTACAATCATCTTTCAGAGCAGGTGGCTTCTAATCTGGAACAAATCCTGTCCATCACTATATACAGTGCCCTCCACTAATATTGGCACCCTTGGTAAATCTGAGCAAAGGTGGCTGTGAAAATAAAACTGCATTGTTTATCCTTTTGATCTTTCATAAAAAAAAAAAAGTACAAAATTTTAACCTGCCATTGAATTAAAACAATTGAAACGGGGAGAAAATCTCATTGTAAAATAAAGCTTTTTCTACAACACTTATTGACCACAATTATTGGCACCCCTAGAATATTTTATGAGTAAAATATCTCTGAAATATATTCTCATTCTTATTCATGATTTTGAGCACTCCAGGGTGATTATGAACATGAAAAGATCCAGCCCTGGCTTCCTGTTTCACATAAATATATATATATATATATATATATATTGGGGAAAAACAAAGCACAAAATCCTGTCAACACAATGAGAAAAACCAAAGAATATATTTCTAGTGAAGTGGCTTTAAAAAAATAAATTTCTATTCATACCATCAGGGAAATAACTAAGAATTTCAAATCGATACACAATGTTAGGAAACTGCCTGCGAGAGGATGTGTGTCTCTATCATGCTAATACACAGCGAGGAGTAGAGTTTGAGTGGCTAAAGACTGTTTAAAGACCACAGCTGGAAAATTGCAAAAAATAGTTGAGGACCTTTAAAAAATAGTCAAACAGCACCTATATCAGATTTATTTTTACAGCCATTTTTACTCAGATTTACCAAGGGTCCAATATTAGTGGAGGGTATGGTGCTAAAGACAAACCCTCTGGACAATAAGGAGGGGTGGCGTGTAGATGGTGAACAACTTGCTACTCTGGTGATCCCAATCCTAGATCCCAAATACACAATCTGTGCACAATCAGCAAAATAACCATCACTTTCTATTTAGGTTTATCTGGATAATGGGAACTGAGTATTGCAAAATTTCTGCAAAAAACTAATGGTGAAAATTCCCAATCGACAACCTTAATGGTTCAAGTTTTTGAAAAGTGTTTGTCATAGTGCACTGATGTGGTGTGATTGTGCGGATGTGGTCCTGACCTTGCCCATGCCAGGGTTCTCCTTGGCCTTTGACCCTGCCCTGAGCAGACATGGTGGAGCAGGTGGAGGTGAAAACTGAAGGACAGCACTAAAGTTAGTGGGGTAGATGGAGGGCTCCTGGGGGTACACCAGTGGCGGCTGCTGCTTCTTCCGTTTGGATGACAGATTCAGTTTCTGAGCAGCCCTGAGACAACAGACAAAAATATAACTGATTAAAAGCTTATAATGTTGAGTAAAAATGAATGCAGATTTTTACGTTTTTTTCATTTTTGCATCACTTTTGTTTTGTAAACAGATCGTCATGCAATTCATACCAGAACTATAATCATGATAACCTGTGTCTTCAAAAAAAGATGAAATAATGGTATCACAGTAAAGATATCTCACAATACAGTTATTTCAGTTATGTCTTAACAAATATATATAACTAATATATATTACTGGTGTCAAAATTAGCGTGTTAACACAGGTGATTTTTCAGTTTAATGCATAAAAAATATTTAGTGTAATTAACGCAGGAGGAGGGTTGGCCACCACACTCCCAACTATGATTAAAGGTGATTAAAGCTGCCTTAAAACATGCATGAATGTAATATATTTTCTTTTTTATTAAAGTTACAAAAGCGATTCAGTCAAGAACAGTGAGAAATATTTCATTCTTTTGTTGTTTGATAACCATGAATGACAGACAGTGGGAATATTAGACTGCTGTCACTATAAGAGCTGCTTAGATCCTATATATACTGGTACACTTTTTCTTTCTCAGCTGTTTGCTTTCACTTAAAACTTTAATTGCTGTGCCTATGAGCAGGGCCGGATTAACATGGCCAGGGGCCCCTAGGCTACAGGTTGCTGTAAGCCAATTGGGGGCCCCCTGGGAGGCGGGGGCCCCTAGGCTGAAGCCATATAAAGCCTGTGCATTGATCCGGCTGTGTATATGAGGATACTTGCAACTGTCGGCGTGTGACGACAGTTCAAAATCTCTATCGATGGACAAATTTCTACTGGTTAATCATGGTCAATCATATACCGGTAGTATATCAGCCATGCTTAAATGGACTCAAGACTCAGCTTATCCAATCATGACGGAGGACATTTACATATATAAGTCTTAAAGATAAAGTGGCAACAATAGTTTGTTCAATTCTAATGTGTCAGACAAAGAATGGAAAACGCTCATGAAAAAAAAAAACATTTTGGTTTTCCATGGAGACTTCAGTTATAAAAATCAAATATGTGCTACAAAGGTGTGGAAATTAGGTATTTTTATTATTAATAACAAAGGTTCATGGAAGCAGTCGACTGAAATCTCTCAATTCAAGTTGCTCTGTCAAAGGGGGTTCTATTCAAATCAAGCCAAATCCCTTTGTCACCACAGCGAAAATGATTTTCCAAGGAACCCTACGAGTTTTCAAGAATATTCTTTTTCACTAAGACAGAGGGGTGCGTGTCCGAAAATCCTTTTTGGTCTTTTCTTGATTGATTTAATGGTAGAGCTTGACATTTAAAACTCAATGCTATAAAATCAGACCTGAAAGGTCAAAAGCCCCCTATCCCATTGCCAAAGTAAACACAGACCAACTCGCTCTTTCTCCACAGGCTGCCTCCCCCCTCTTTATTTCACAACTAAATAGGCACACTGTGCTCAGAAACCCTTGAAAAATGTCCTCTAAAAATGTAAAACTGGGTCTAATAGGGGTCAGCCCTGTAGTTAGCCCTAACATTAGCCGTTTGCTAAGTCTGGCTTTACAGTGACCCAGTTACAGTCTGGAAATTAATCAAAAATCTATGTGAGATGTCATTACTGGACTCCAGAAACAGCAGATGAAGTTGCAGTAATGGCGGTGTCAAGACCTTTACCCAAGCAGCAGATACCTTCCCAACAAGCCACATCACATAAACAAGACTTTTCAATTGTTCTGGTGATAGAATTTACCAATGAGTAAAATCACAGCATGAGAGGAACAAAAGAGCGTAAGTGAGGGAAAATGAAAGATTGGAGTGAGAGAGAGAGAAAAACCAAAAGCTATCAAGTGACATTTTGGGGCTTAGCTCACATTAAGAGATGCATTAAGGCTGTTCTCTTGGGCTGAAGTGTAACGGTGGAGAACTAACTAAAAGAAAGCTGTCCGCAGCAGTCTTTAACCGTGACCGACTGATCACACTAAATGCAGCAATAATCAAAAGTGAAGTACACTGAAAATCACACTCTGAACAATACTTAAATGCTAAGAGCACACATTACAGTAGCACATTGGATCTCTAATGTAATTGCCATGCCACTTTTCCTTTTTTATCCCTTACACACATTTTGGAGAGCAATTTGTTTTTTTTTTTAAATAAGAGAATATTAACATATCAGGTAATTTGTAACTACATGATGCTATCTTTTTCAGGTCAATTACACAATTAGGAAAGATTTACGTTTACTGACGTTATAAAAAGAAATGTGGTGTGACTATCAAGTAAAACAGGCTGACCTTGGCACAGATATTGCCTGATTTTTTACCCCTGCAATGTTTCTGCATTATGGATGTTGCACCACGTGACTTTATTGGTTGATAAATAAATACATTTGCTTTTCTTTTTATTTTGATTAATTCATACTACAACTATTAAAGACATAAATTTCAAAGTGTCACATGGTTAAACCATTGTTTAGAGATTGCCCATAAAATGCTGATGTCAATTATCCCTACAATTCAAAAGTGATGGATTTTGAATTTCAGAAATTGCAGAATAATTGCGTGCTAATAATGTTTGTATAACCTGTGATAAGATCAAATCAAATGAAAGTCAGGAGATGAGAAAGCAGAAGAGAGCAAGTGGGAGTCAGTAAAAGCTGGGCATTATAGAGTGTGCTTGTGACAATAAATGTCTGCCTTCTTTTTCTTTTTTTCTGAGACGCACAAGCACTGATCATTAGTGTAGGCGCAGCTCTTTGGACGAACATGTGTGTGTTCCCCAGTATGTCTGGCAGTTCTACACCCCTTTTTTTCTCTCGACCCCTCTCTGCATCACTCCATACCTCTAGAAGTGACAACCCCTCCCTGCCTCTTTTCTCTCCCTCCATTTTCTCCGCCCCACCCCTCTTTTCTCTAGCTCCATTCGCCCCTCCGCGTCAGCCCAAGAGCGCACTCAGAGAACACACCGCTGGCTGATGAAATAATTATAACATCCAGGAGGAATACAGGAGCGGGCCCCTCCCCGGGGAACCGGCAGCCCACAAGAGGATGCAAGTGTGTGTGTGTGTGTCCGTGTGTGTGTGCGTATGTGTCTGCATGTGTACAAACAGATGAAGGGGATTGAAGAAATGTGCGAGCGATGCATTCAGAAAGCATTATAAGATATATAAAAAAAAAACGAACAAGAAAAAAACAGAAAGCAATAGACAGAGAGAGATAGTGAATCAAGTTTTTGTATGTGATGGTATATGCATATATTTCACTTGTAAAATTATCTATAAGAATGTAAAAAAAAATGCTATAAATACTAGAAATAAAGGAATACTGAATGGCAAACTTAAACAAAGACAGCAAATGTATTTAGGTTGAAGAAAAAACTACAAGACGACATACAATTAGTTTGTATATTATGCAAATAAGACAACATTAGATTAAATTAAATTAGTTTCAAAGCAATAACAAATAAATTGATAGCTTTATTTCTTTAAATAACTAAGTAAATAAATGCATTTACTTCAGGGTTTTTTATTGAAAAAAAAAAAAAATATATATATATATATATATATACTGTATATATATAAATATATATAGTGCAAGAACAGAATTAATATTACGGTGTTCTATATTCAATAAAAAATGCAACTTAAAGTTCGGGAGGTTTTATATTAAATGCTTGTACA
>JAUCMT010000036.1:19277518-19297571 GCA_032357475.1 Enteromius thamalakanensis
TATATATATATATATATATATATATATATATTATTGAAAGTAAAGTATATATAAATGTATGCATGAACAGAATGAATATTACGTTCTTCTATATTCAATAAAAAATGCAACTGATAAGTTCGGGAGGTTTTATATTAAATGCTTGTACAGTAATAAAGCAATTCATGAATCTCCAACAACAGCGAAAGCATTCTCAGCACGCACACCTGTACACTAATGCTGAAATTAATTGCTTGTTGAAGCACACATGCTCTCTCACTCCCTCTTTCTTTCATTCTCTCCATCTCCTCGAGAGCGAGAAAAAAACCCTGGCATAGTTCATGAATGGAGAGCGGCTATAAAGCACACGTCCATGTGCTTGCACTTTCTACTTGTCCACCTGCTCAAACTCACTGCAGCACGCACACGCTACGCTAAACAAACAAGCTTTGACATGTTCCACAGTCAAGGAGCAATCCATATCCCAAGTATGTATAAACAATCAGACAGCAGCCTTTGTAGAGTTTGGCAGGTGAGCTCAGAGGACGGAGCGAGAATTCCGGGCATTAAGACGGGTGTGATGCAACTGACATCTATGGGTCAAAACCCACACACAAACACACACAGAGGAAAAGCTTTAAAAGTACTCACACTTCTTTCCAATCCATCATCTAATGTATTCACAACTCATAGCCAGAACGACGCAGGCGGGACGCAAAAAAACGGTACTGTCTGTGTGTCCATAACCACATTGTGCCATCAAAAAAGAGTGATCCAGAAACAAACTAGTTAAAAAGTCACTGCAAGTGCTTCTCCGGTAATCACTGCCCATTCTCAGTGCACAAACATCTGCAGATGATGGAAGTTTAAAGTCATTACAGTTAAATCCAGAACTTTTTTTCTTCTTCACATTTACGTTTTAATTCCTCTTTGCATCATCTAGCGAGCACCAAACCACACTACTACTTCTCTCTTCCTTTAACGCTCTCTCTTCCTGGACCAGTCTGTGTCATTTAATCCATTTCTTGTGTCAGGAGTCCCGGTCCTTTTTGTCATCTGTCCCTCTTTTTCTGGGTCTCACAGAGGAGAGGGGCTGGAATCCAGCAGTGGAGCTGCCGGAGGAGTGCTGGCAGCTGCCCTGCTCTCAAACACACGCACACGATTCCTCCCTCTCTCTTTCTTTACACAGTCCAGCCCCTTTTCTCTCCCCACGGCCAGAAAAGGAATCAGAGCTTTGCGAACACTCAGTCGCTCTCTCGCTCTCTCTCACTCACCCTTACACACACACACACACACACATGCCCCTTACTGCATGAATTCTTCATGTGTGAAGGGTCTCTTTTTTATTTCACCCCAGACTTCAAACAGATTTGCTTAGTATGTGCTGCATGCCTGTCTGTTTGTCTATGTATGTGTGTGGGTGTGTATAACTGCTTTAGGTGTTTTGTATGTCTGTGGAGAAGAGTGTGTGTTGTTTTATGTGTATTTATTTGATTATTTTCTCATAAATAAATAAATAAATAAATATCCCTTGCTTTGGAGATATTCATTCATTTATTTATTTATTTATTTTTTGGTACATAATATGAGTATGTCTGGTTTAGGTGGTTTTATGTGTGCGAAGGGAAGTGTATGTGTGTGTGTGTCTACTTAAAAAAATTAAATACATTGTACTTTTCTATTAATTTTTCATTAATTATTTTGTAAGTTTGTTACTTTTCAGAATTAATAAATGAATGAATAAATAAATAAATGGGCGGGGGGCAGTCTAATGTACTTGTATCTGCTTTAGGTGTGTGTGGGGTGTGCATAAATATAAATTTATATATTTTTTTCAAATGAATGTAGTCATCTTGCAAAAAAAAATATTTATATATATATATATATATATATACGTATATATATATATATAAACCTGGCTTTAGGGATGTTCCGAGCCTTTTTTGACCGTGCATAATGTGTTTGTTTTATATATACTATATACTATAAAAAACATTAAAAAGTGTGAGTTGTGTGACGCTATGGTGTTGCTATGCAGTTGAGTGACATGTTTAATTGGTAATAGCACAGTAATAGTACGCTTCTCTTCAAAAGCTGCACGGTTTGAGGTATTATTCACATCTATACCATAAACAATGAAGGTGGAGTTACACACTGAAGGTTAACACAGAGCGTTAGGGGTTTGTTCAAATTAGCCTTAGCGAGCGCCGCTAACAAAAGAAAATACAGGGCGCGAGGAAGTGTGTTTGTCCACGTCCTGCACCTGTGTCTCCGTGTGTTCTGAAAATCTCATTAAGTGTTTGCATTGTGACAAACATAATTGCTCTGACGGGTGGGATAAAGCTATTAATTATCGCGGACGTGAAATAAGCACACAGCATATGCTAGGTGTGGCGTAGCATAGTGTGTTCAGGTGTAAAGAAATTCAAACATCTCTGGGCGACCACCACTTTAAAATCATATTCCAGACACATACGGTGCTTAGAGATGCCCTTGGCCTGTGGGTAAGGGCAAGATGGGGGGGATAGCAGCAGCTGGAACAAGTCTAAGCTCTTTATGTGAGAGAGATCTATTCCCTAAACTGCTAATTTGAGCCGAGGAGCAGGAGTGAGACAGAGAAAAGGAGAGAGAATGTTTGCGAGAGACTCATTTTCTGTCGGTTTGTAGTACAGCTCACACAACAGCACCCCCCTTAACACACTGCCCTACATATCAACACATAGCTCAGACTCCCACTGATGCCACCGCTAGCCAAGAGACGGGCACAATCAAAGCTCCCCAGGTGCACAGACTAGATGACTGAAATTATGTACTCTGATAACGCTTTAAAAGGAAAATCTGTCTTGCTTAAAAGGTGTACTTTGGCGAGAATGAAAAAAAAAAATGATGAGAGAGGCCCACAAAAGAAGTGACTTGTAAGATGAAAGACAATACTAAATTGTGAATGCTCTGAAAACAGTTGTACAATAAATAAATATATAAACCTCTGAATTACATAATTCATGCAATAATACTTTAACCACATTGTATTTTTAAATGTTTTTTTTAGTAATTTATTTATTTATTTATAAAAAAGGAAAAAAAAAAAGAAAATTGTAATACATATATGCAATAAAATATTAAATTGAATTTCAATTCACATGTGTCTATATAGCACTTTTTATGATACAAATCATTGCAAAACAGTTTAATTTTAAATTACACTTGTAAATTTTAATTACACTTATGAATAGCTTATCAGTGATAATTATTGCCTATAATAAACAAGAAATTTGTTTATATAAAAAAAACATTAATGGCATTTTCAAAATTAAAATAAAAATAAATAAATAAGCCATTACCGTGCATTTTTCTCCATATATATCTGAACCCTAAACAAGTTTTGTCAACAAAAGCCAGTATTGTCCCCTTTCAAAGCATAGTGAGTTAATGTTGAAGGACAAATGGGCAAATAAATAAAAAACTCATACTGTTTTTTGATCTCTATTTGAATTAACCAATATTGGCAGGATCAGTGAAATACAAGATCAATTATTTCCTCCGGCTCTCCTCCAGAAATAGCCCAGAAACCATGTACAACTGGCTAAAATAAATGGCATACATGGTTGTCAAGCGATATAAAAGGTGCTGTAAGCTTTTGTTGAAATCAAAATGGATTTGAGTGTGTGTGTGCATAGGGCTGGGGGCTGAGGAAGGGGATTTTGAGTGAATGTGTGAACCAATGCACGTATCATGCCTGGCTTGCTTATCTGCTGTTGTGAGAGCCAAACCATTTGGCTTGTTGTCAATAATCTTTGCAGGCAGCCTTCTCTGCCTTTCAGCTTTTGTCAAATTAGAAAGAGGAATTCCTCAAGCCGACTGAGTCATTAGCCTGTAGAGCCATTAGCTTGTTGTAAGGATTTCTGCCTGTGTTTCTCTTCGTCCAGATAGCCTTTGTAGCTAATTGCCACGTTGGCCCTATTTACCATCCTTGACATTTCTTTTATTGTAACAAGGTCTTTTTTCTTTCTCTTGACAAAGGATAACAAAGCTGCATATACTATGGATCCAGATGGGTGATATGAGACTACATCATTAATGTTTCCATACCCATATCTCCAAATAGCATCCATCACTGTAAGATCAGCACAAGAATAAGCAAATGCGTTTTTTGTGGATTTTTTGGACTTTTATGGATGCTATGAGTTACAAAACTACAAACAAATCTAAAAGTATGGCATAAAGTGCTCTGGAATCGATAATACATATATATATATATATATATGTATATATATATATATATATGTATGTATATATATAAAAAAATATATATATATATTTTTTTTTCCATAACTATCAGTGTGAAGAAATAATCTAATAGAATGTTTATGCTTTGCATGAAGTGTGATAATCAGAACATCCAATGAGAAACAACATCAGCTTAATCAATTTTCCAGTTTAGGAGGATCTACACTGTGAACTGAAAGTCAAAATATATCAAGTATGTTGATTTGTACTGGGCAAAACAAAAACGGTATCCAACAGAACTGGCCGTAGCAAGTCTTTCATACCAGTGAAGGCACATTAAGTCCTTAATTACTTCTTAACTTCTTGCTTAACTTCTTCCTGTGATTAAGGCATTATGATATCATGGGCATCAAAAGACGATGTCATAGTCTTTCACCCACATGCACTGGCCTGAAACAAGATTTAGTAGTTAGGTCAAAAGGCTGAGAGTAGAAACCCATGTGTCACAGAGAGAGCTTTCAGCATCCAACAAGATTCATCAAGTTTGCTTTACAGTAAGAGGGTTAAGTTTGACTAAGTTAAGTAGTCAGACTCTTAAAAAAACACACCCACAGTTTATTCCAAACTGAATATGACTTCAGTCTGTTCTTTTCCATACAATGAAAGTGAATGATGAACACGGTTGTCTCAGTTTCCTATCGGCCTCAATTACATTGTAAAACAAACCCAACAAGGACATTCTGCTAAACATATCCACTGCATTAGATTAAAAAAAGATGAAAGTGTTAGACAAGACAAAGGAATGTTAATTTTTAGTAGCACTGTCCCATTAAAAGTAGTCTACAGTAACCTACTGTTACATCAACAAACCTATTTGTCTCATAATTTCGTTAACATTCACCTAATACTCAATGGCTACTGTTGGAAACTTTCTCTTAGCCATAATAAGATGCAACATAAGACATGTGAGACGAGGATTTCTTTACCAAAGACATATGGAGTTGGCTGTACAGTAACCGGGAGTCTAAAGTTTCTTTCCCATGAAAGTAAGAAATGGTGTTGTGACAGAATGAAATCCAGAAAGGGTATGTGAGAAAGTGTTGTTGGTCCACAGCTGCACACTGACCGAAATGATCAATCACTTGAATATCATGCTTTATACCTTCTGCAACATACTTTCTCACAGTAGTGCTACAGGGTTTATCACAAGTTATACAAATCTCAATCTACAGGAGGTACTTAGTACAAAAGTAAGAAAAGAAAAATCTAAACCTTGAATAATTATATGGACAGTCTAGATAATCTTTTGGGAGAAAAGGGGGGCTGCTCTCAACCAACATTACTCAACACTTCCTTGGAGCACTTCTGACCTGAGGCGTCAGTCACCCAGTAACATTATCCCTCATTAAAACAGAGCGTACATGACAGCAGGCTGTGTGATATCTGTAAAATTGGAGCATTATGTCAATACGGAAATCACCACAGGGCAGCTTTGGCTGTTCATTGAGCTACTACTGTAAAATATAGCCTAATCATAATGTAGCGTAGATCATAATAACCATAAGTCACTGAGATGTGTAAAGTGATGGGCTACTGCATATTGCATATTACAATTGTGTAATATGAGATCAGATACGCTGTAGAGTTTCTCAGTCCCACTTGTGGAGAGAATATATGTTATAAAAACTGGCAAGGTCACAGTTATTAAATACATTTAGAATTATAAATATTAGAAAAAAATAAAAATAAAAATAATATATATATATATAAATATAAATTCTTATCTGTGGTAACAGACAGCATACTGAAATGCTGCCTATAAATATTAATTAAATAAATAAACAACTGCTTCTAATATTTCCAACACATACAAGAAGATACAAAATAATCATAATAACAATCCATAAAAAAAGAATAAATATAGCAGAATAAAAGGAATAGGAATAGGAGAATAAAAAATTAAATTAAATGTTTGAAGAGTGAAGGACAGACATATATGGAGAGACAGAAGGAGAGAGGAAGGAGGGGGAGGTTGAGTATGGGACACAGAGGTGAAAAACCAGAGAGCCAAAAAATCAGAAAATGAGATGGAAATTAAAAAAGAAAGAGGGCGAGGACCTTGTGAGAGTGAAGAGAGACAGAACACATCCAGAAAGTGAGAGAGAAAGAGTGTGGTCTCAAAGGTATATAACGAGAGTGCTCAAGTGATCAGTCTGGTCTTTGTATTTTGGCTGGGAGCCAGACAGCGGCTGTCTGAATGGAGGTAAATCATTTTGAGCCTGAGAGTAGCACATTGAAAAATGATCGCTCGCGTCGGGCCGGGTTCAGCTAGGGATTGTCTCGTTCCCTCAGCGAGCCCAGGGTGGAAATCCCCAGCCAGACCTAAATAAATGAAGCGGTCTGCATCTAAATGGAAAACGTTCTAATTAAAAAGAAGAGAAAAAAAAACAGAGAAGAAAATCCCTATGAAATACTGGGAAATAATGTGATTCTTTAGACTATGTTTATATTTGCATGTTAACCAATTTATGTATGTTATGCAAAGTAATTGCATGAACTTTTACATAGCATGAATTTCTACAAGAAATAACTGTCTGACTTCCGGTTTCAAATTTCTCCTAAAAGCATTAAAATATGTTGCAAACACTGAAAGCTCTGGACACTCTGGGCTTTTCCCAAATTAACTTCCTGATGTACATCATTAGATGTTTTTTTCAAATTGTATTGAAGGAGTTCCCATGCATGCTGGCACTGTAAACTAATTTTCCTAAACAAACCCTAAGCTGGTTTGTTCATCTTCTTGCATCTCACAGCTTGGTCAGGCTGCACTGTTGACTGGTTCCAGGTGGGTTTTGGGCACTTTTCAGCTGGTCAGACCAGCTGGTCACATGAGTAAACTTCAGCTTGTCCAAGATTGGAGACTAAGCCAGGGCTCTGGCCACTTTCCAGCTCCTAGACACCTAGTGATCATGAAGACCTTTATTAACTGGTTTAGTGCTGTTTAATAAGACCTATAAATAATATTAAATATTAATATTTATTTATTATTAAATAAATGAATAATAGACCTAACCTCTGCAGGTCATCGGCCCTCTAAAACAATTAGACACCCCTGATTGAAGCTGAAAATATACCTTTTGTTTGCATTGTTTTTCATGAGCAGTTTGCATGACATAATTTTCATCATTAATAGAGTCTGCTGATGTTTGGAACAGTAGAGCATGTGTGATTGATTTGAGCAACAAATGCCTACCCGATCCACTAGTTCTAAATGCATCCTTCTACTCTCCCAGCCAACTTTCAAAGGCAGATTTAACTGTGCATGAGATGTTAGTTCAACCTGAGCCTTTCGAGACTGGGTGTCCAAATCTGTTCCTCGAGGAAAAATGTCCTGCAGAGTTTTACTCCAACCCCACTTTCAAGGTCTCTGGCTTTCTAGAAACTTCCATAAAAGTTGTAATCGGTTGAAGCTACACTATACAGAATGTTGGCCCTTCAGGAGCAGGATTGGACACTCAGCTTCACAATTAAATTCAGCCCTCCAGGACTACAGTTGTAGCTTTTGATTTAAGCTTTAGTCTTTTGGTCAAAATGTTTATACGATCAATACAGTCAAATGTGGGATTGCGGCCTATTGTGCATTCACTAGCATGCTTGGCTAGCAGTTAGGTGCTAACGTTTCAGTTCCTGCTTCCTGTGCTAGCTCATAAAACAGTAAAATAAAACTCAAAGTACCACCAACATGTCAACAATGTCAAGCCTACCACATCCAATAATGCCAACAGCAAAGAAAAGAGAGCAAGATTCTGTTTACAGTGCACGAAAAAAGGCTGCAAAAGCATTTTCAAGAGGTGGTGAGCGAGTAAACGAGAAAAGCATTGTTGTCTTTTTGCTGTTCCTAAATTACCCCCTCAATGGCATCTATGAAGAGACAGGATGTGCAGCTAATCCAGGCTTGGCTTGTTGTGGCTTAGCCACTGTGGGGAGGCAGAACAGAAGCTATAAACATGGCTAGGGTTTTTTGTTATTTAATGAGTTGCAGCGTTCAAACCCGAGCCCCTGGGGTAAAGCTCTGGAAAGCCACAAAATGAAGATAGTAATGGGGTTGTCATATTTTTTTGAAGATGCTCTCTTGTTATTCATGTGAGGTGTAGACTGGTTGCTCTCCCAGAGTTTGCTTAAAAGCACAGCAAGCTAACATTTAAGGAAGATCAATTCCATTTCAGCAGCAAACTGACAGATAACCAAAACTCACGTCTCTCTCATGCACTCCCTCTCACTGTTTACAAAGATTACCATCTACTTTCATCTCATCCGTGATACATCTCTCTATCTCTTCCCTCTGCACTGCTGGGATTTGCTCTACAGGTAGGCAACCCGCAGCATCGTGTTTCACTAAAAGGGTGTTGAGGAAAAGGAATTTAATTACAGGACAAGTGCGCGGCACAAGATAATCCTGTCTCCACATGTTACAAAAAGTGCAACTCGAGTTAGGAAGGTGTCTGTGAAACTAGCTGACGCCGCTAGGTCCGATCACACGCCTGGCATGCTCTTGACAGGACCTTGAACTATGCTTACGTGTTTATGAAGTTTCAGCCTTTTCAGACATAAAACTAATTGGGTATAGCTGACTGTTACAAATTACGGTCACTTTGCCCATTAGGTACAAACAGAAGCTTTTTAACGTAGGGTGGCCGAGCCCTGCAGATAGGGAAAGGGGACAACAAGCATCCTACCGCTCCACCTCGCCTCGGTACTCATTCATTAATCACTGTCTGACAGGGAGGACACCTAACGCTTATTTATTTGCACACTTTCGCTCTGAGGCTATCACAACAAACAACCCCAGTGGCTGCTGGGAATATTTGCGCATGATTAATCAGAGGCGGCCTGGAACAACAGGGTAAGAGATGAAGAGGGGAAAGAGAAAAAGAAAGTGACCAGGGAAAGGGTAGAGGACAGAGGAAAAACAGTTGTGCTGGAAAGAAGGTTGGGGGTTGAAGGTCACCTTTTGGTTGTAATAAGCTCATTTTTGGTAATATTAAAGCAAGAGGGAGTTGAGGTAAAAATTCTATATATTTATTACAAGGCTTCGTGGAATATACTCGATTCTTTATTATTCCCAGATAACAACCAGTAAAACTAATACCGTATGCACATTAAAAAAATAATAAATAGGAAAATTACCCATTCTAATATATAAAAATAAATAATTTAAATAAATAAATACAACAAAAATAAATTTTATGGACATGCTTTTTCTGCTGTCTCCCACTGGTGTTTGCATTAACATTTTTATGAATTAGTGTTTTACAATGTGGATATACTTCACTTTTGGTGCTTTGATGATAATTAAATTTTACCAAATAAAGAATGCAAATTATTCTAATGCTGTTAAAACGTCCCGTCTGGGTTTGATTTACAAATAATTATAATACATGGATGATTTTGTGTGTACTGCAGTTCGAATTGGGTTTTGTTCAGTTTTTAGAAATCACAAGAGAATGAAACGATCAACCTGAAAATATGCATTTATGTTAAACATATACATATGCATATGTTGAAAAAACTGTTAACGGCTTGACTTTGACAACCACGAAATTATGTAAGTAAAGACACAAGGCACCAAGGGAAATCAACATCCATCTGTGCTATTTACTACCCATCCAAAAATGCAATACATATGTCAATAGTCTTTATGGACTAATGATCATGTTGTCATAGACAGAAAGATGGATGCTCCCCTAACCATACAGGATGAGACAGATTACAGTTACTGGGTTCATAAGACTAATAACATTATTCAAATGACTTTATATAGCCACCAGTGTATGAGAAGATTATGACATTCAGTGGTGACCTTCACACTGCAATATAATCATTACCACTTCAATGTGCATAGATGTGCTTTTACACGGCAGGAATGCTATCAATCCATTCGATGTGACACATTCTCACAGCTTATAGTCTTGCAATAGACAAAAAAACAAGAACCACGCCATTAAGAAACCCATAGGTTATAGCAATAACCCAAAGTATGTCCATTTACTGTATATCCACCCTATGCATAAGCTTTTACGAGCGCCCTCTGGTGCTACTGCAGGAATTCAGAGTTTGGGTACTTGCAACTTAATACTGAAATAGCGAGCGTGAGATAGCGTTAATGGGATTCTCAGCTCTCTGCAACAGGCTCTCTCACATGCTGGGTCATGAACTGATTACAGGCTGTAATCCACTCCATTTCAGACAATCTGCATGCAGAGTAGCTTTCAACAAATAAAAACAGCAGATAAACTCTCTCTCTGTGTCTCATTTCCATCCCACCCCACTCTTTACCTTCACAAACCTTCACTGCCTCAATGTGCTGCGAAAACAATTTTAAATCCTATAAAATAATCATTATTATTCAATGAACTAAAATTGAGAAACTTTAAGCTACGGATATTAGTTTTACAGACCACTTGCTTGAACAATTTTATGGGCTACATACAGCAAACAGTCAAAGTATGGCTACCCTTTTGAAAAATTAACAATAGTTACTATATTTTTTGTTAACCACGGTTTAACCATGGTATTTGCAGTGAAACTGTTGGTATACAAATGGTAATCAATGCACCAAGAAAACAAGATTACACTTTTACTACAACAAATCCTTTAAAAAAAAATCAATGCTACCATCCTATGAGCTAACACCTAAAAGTCAGCTTGCAAAATATAAGGTTCAACAGACGGATCACATTTTCCCTGAAAGTCTAACTGTCATAGGCCACAAAAAACATTAGCAGACAGTTAAGCAGCACAACAATTTTACAAACACACACACACACATATAGAGACTTTTACAGACCAGCTTTTTTAACGTTTAATCCCCAGCTAGGCTACTCTTCATACATTTCTGCAAAACTAAAAAAAAATGTACCTATACATACGAATCGCTGCAGTTTCCAGTTGAAAATAACACTAGAAGCTATAAAACTACCACAAATTTGATTCCTTTTTACACAAAAGTATGATATACATCACTTAGATGCAGAATGTTATGTTAGGACTACAAAATGTTTTAAACACCCTGCTCGGTTTGAAATCTGTATGTTGTCGTAACATACACAACTTCATATGTATGAGTTTTCCAGTTCAGTAGGTTTCCTCTGCAGCTTCCCTAATACAGTGTTGCACAAAGGCAGTGAAAAGAACTGGTTCAAATCCTGTGTAAAACAGTTTGAAAAAACAACTTAAATAAGCGTAAGAAAGGTAAAAGAGCATGGCAAATTACTTTTGCATTTGTTAACACTAACGGGTAGGTTTAGTTTTGGGTTTGGGGGTGCAGGGGATATTTCCAATATGACATTCACTGAACAGCCGCAAAACATACCTCAAGCAGCATTATAAAAACATTGCAATACGTACCTGTACCAACCTAATACAAGTATTAAACGTCTTTTAGAGCCACTCTTTGGACATTTCACTTTGAAACTGTGGCAAAACGTGCAGTAAGGTACATAATTACAGGGTTGCAGAAATGTATATAGAACCACGTATTTCCAATGAGCCTGGGTTGTTTAATCCATCCTCTGAATCAAGTATAAGCTAATTTAACATGCTATTAGCTAACACTGAACGGTTAAGCGCTAACAATTACAGGGCAGCAAAAACATTAGCAAACAACCTGGCAGCAATACCGAGCACCCATGAGTAAAGAGGGCACATTTCAATTCCCTGCACCACCTTGGCAACTGCTATAGAGACTCATATGAATGCTAACATACTCTTCAAGTATTATAGATATCCTTAAGCGACAGTAGAGGCTATAGAAATTCCTCCTTTGACAATAAAACTTCTGAATTTAATCAGTAGTATGTGTATAATCAGTAGAGTGTGTTTGTAATGACAAGCAACAGGGATCTCATTAAGTAGTCTGGAATTTCGCTTGAGTTGCGGTAAAACATGCTACATGAATAAGTATGAACTGTGCACTTGGGTGGTATTGGGCTGGGAAATCAGGGGAAGGTTGAACACTAATTAGACTTAACGCTGTTTTCAGGTTTTTTTTTGGTTTCCCTGTTCAGGCTCAAAGCTTAACCGGGTGGATCGTGATGGGATTGTGAGCCGCTGCTTTTGTTCTCTCCAGCCACAACAGAGGATATTCGGGCTGGATGACCTCATGGGAATTTTTAACTTCAACCACATCTGCGGTGTGAAAAGACAATAGGTAATAAACCTTTAAATGTATATTCCACTCGGTCTGGTAACACGATTAATAACCTCGGCTGATCTGATCTGTATTCCACAAATCCAGGCAAACCAGAGACTTCTTTAGAAGAGCCACTGGTTCCCTCGTCTTCCTCATTTACTGTTTTCCCTAGTGAAATGGGTTTCAATTGTTATTTAGGGTTTGTTTTAATCAGCTTTCTCGAGAAAATGGAAGCTTTGAGATGACTAATAAGGTGGTGATGGTAACATGTCTGTCATGCATTGCTTACTGTGCGAAGCACAGAGCTGAAGCAATTAAGAATCAATCCTTGTTACACTTCCAAACCGTGGGAAGCTTGAGAGCAGCTACAGCCTGTATTTTGAGTACTAGCATAGATTTTCAACCACCAAGAATGGACTTTCCCTCACTATTCAAGATTACCTATAATCTCAGTAAAAAAAAAAATACTTTGAATAGCCTAAAGGCCTGCAAGCAGCATCACTTTTTCCTGACTGACATACGGAGACCCTCTAGGCCATAAGGCAGTTGGAATTTGACTGATTTGACAGCATTTATTTCCTCTAAAGTTATGCTGCAAACATCAGCTCTTCCACAGCCCCATGTCTATTGAGTCTATACGCATGAATCAGCAGATCCATGCCGTCTAGGGGTCTTGCTGCTGCCTGCTGCTCTTCCTGTGGTGGCCGTATGCAAGTGGGCTGGCAAGTCTTCCTGACACAGCAGTTTTCATGCTTTTCCCTGAGCTGTCACAGACCCCCAACTGTAAGCATGAAAAACACCAACTGTTTGCTGTATACATCCTTGTTTATTCAGAAAAAAAGGTTTAGGTGGGTGCTATATTATGCTAAATTTGCATAATTGTCCCCAAAATGCCATGTTTTGTATATTCTGTTCTGCTCTGTTCCATACTTTAAATTTAATTTGAGCCCTTTTACACTTTCTGGCTATTTCAGTAAAGTATTTCGGTTCCTTCAAACCTACTTTTAATCTGACAAAGGATGCATACCGCAATGTGAAATGCTAAATTTATATAATAAATGCTAAATTATGCATAACTGTGTCCCGGACCAAGCTGAAGGGTCACTTAATTGCACAAGGACTTTAAAATGATGAAGTT
Organism: Enteromius thamalakanensis; assembly: GCA_032357475.1. NCBI lineage: Eukaryota > Metazoa > Chordata > Actinopteri > Cypriniformes > Cyprinidae > Enteromius > Enteromius thamalakanensis. Next base: position 19,291,054 of record JAUCMT010000036.1, read on the forward strand.
TAGAATATAATGCTTTAGAAAGAAGTCTCTTATGCTGATTCAGGCTGTGTTTATATGACCAAAAATACAGTAAAAACAGTGATACTGTGAAAAAAAATGTCACTATATAAAATAACTATTTTCGTTTTCAATATGTTTTATTAGTGTCATACATTTTTGGGAGTCATTACTCCAGTCTACTCCAATCCTTTAGAAATCATTCTAATATGCTGATTTTGGTGAACAAGTAATATTTTTTATAATTATTAATGTCTAAAATCCAATCAATCTGTTTAATATTTTGGGGGAAATATTTTTCAGGGTCATTTTATGAACAAAGATTGAATCATGTCTTTACTATAATTTTTTATCAATGTAACACATCCTTGCTTTATTTTACCAATGTTTTTATCAATGTAACACATCCTTGCTCTATATTACAGTATTTGTTTTTTTTGTTTTTTTAAATCATGCATATCCCAGTCTTCTGATCATAGTGTATCTCTTTCTTGGCTGACCCTTTGTGATCTGATCTTCCAAGACAGATGTCAATACCAGGTGTGAATGGAGTCCAGATGTCCAGTCAGCTAAGGTTTAGATGCTGTTGTATCATGTGAGAACATTTCACTGAGAGAAACACATATGTGCAAAAAGCTGTTCAAGTAGTTGGTGATGTTTTGGTGAGGAAACACACTCTTCACAAGTAAAGTTATCTAGTAGTCTATTTTCAGTAAATGAATTGTTGTCACTACACTTCTAAACAGAGTGCGGACATCCAGTTAACAGAAACGAGTTTGTGTAGAATAAATGCAGAAAGCTTCAAGGTTGTGGCATATGAGAGAGGATCCATTGTGATGCTAAACCGCTGACAGTACATTTGTTTCACAAGTGCTTCAAAGGTGAGTCTGCCTCCTTTCAGACAAAACAAAGAAGCTTTAGTGTTCTTCATGTTTTCTCGAAGGTGATAATCACCCCAGTGAGAACTGTTTGGACTGAGAGACTCACAAAGTGGGGGTTATTCACACAACCTGGGGGTGTGTAAAAACCAGGAAGATGTGGGGAATAATGGATAGTGGGTGGGAGACAGGTTACAGTGGAGCGATTTTAAGTGGTGGCATATTGTAAAGGTGTGGGGGGTGAAGACAAGCAGAAGAAGAAGCAGGACTACTGACTCCACATCAACACCATGTGTACAGTATAACAAACCACGCTCTTTCTTTTTTACTGTAATATTCTATTTCAATGATATTTAGTTCTAGATATTTTAAAATGATCTATAACTGTGTGTCAATTGCATGTAAATATACATGTGAAACATTATAATATTTTATTGTTTTTAACCAGGTTTCATATGCATTTATTTAATTGTAAAAACAGTAATACTATAAGAAATAACTTATTTCTTTTTGAATATCCTTTCAAATGTAATTTATTCCTGTGATGCTAAAATAATCTTATTTATTTATAAATTTGAAATAAAAAGGAAAACCTATTTGGAGACACTAAAAAGCTTGGATAAGGGTATAAAATGAGTTTTTCAGGAACTGTCCATTTGGACACATTAATATTTCAGTGCAAAGCCTCTGAGGACAGGAAGTGGGCTTGGCCTGAGCGGATCCCTGGGGCCGCTGGCCTAGAGCAATAGATCCATCAACACCTCCATCATCCACCCTCACCACCCAAAATCACCCAGCAGAACATATCACGGCCCACCGCAGGCTCTTTACACCTAGACATTCTGCCCTCGGTGTGCCCTCTTCCCAGCCTCCATTTCTCCAGTACCAGCCTCAGCTGCTCCCTGACCATTACACACACACACAGACAAACTCAAGCTTGACCGCGTGATTAGGACTGGAGACCACCAGCTGCAGGTTCAGCCAGAGTAAATACACAGTAAAACAACAAGGCACATCTCAACACAGAACTGTCAACAAAACAGATCCCACTGCAGCTAAAGTCAACGATCAAGAAGTTAATTTAAGACCGAATGTTTGAGAATGAAACTTGAATGTTTGCAAAACAAACAGAATACACAACTTCTTTAAAAACTTGTGGAGAAACAAGATTTATTTGATAAACTGGTGGATTTATTCACTTAAAACTGAAGTATTTGCAAAACCAGATTCATTTGAGAAACAGAAACTAGTATTGATTCTTTCAGACTGTTTTAATAAACCAGTTTAAAAACAATTCATTGGTTCATTTGATTTATCAGTCAAAGATATTGTTTCAAGTATATTACACAGATTGATTATAACTGTCTGCCACACACCTACACATGCTTTGCAAACTGCTCCAACTAAATCATTAAAAAGAATAATATAAAAAAACAGTCAGATGTCCAGAAGGCCTCAAAGAACCATCATTTTTCAATGTAAACTAGCAATTGCAGTAAATAATCTAAAGCCAAACTTTTAATCTCAAAACACAACTTTCTCCAACATGGTGACTTACTTCAGTTTCATGGTGCCACTCCACTTATTTTGCTCCACACTCCATGATTTTCTCTCCCTCCAGCTGCGAGTGTCTGCGTGGGGCATTAGTCCGAGTCGGTCCACCATGTGCATGGATTCACCTCACTGCCTACCAGCTCACTGCATCAGTGTTTTTAAAGTAACTGCACATTGGTGTGTTTGCCACTATCAGCCTTGACCGAAGTGCTCCCGTTTCCCGGCTCTCGTCACGCAGCTGCGCAGCAGGGCCCGGCTCTGCTCCAGGGCCCCGACCACTCAGCATTAATCTGTTTTCCCAATTTCTCCCTGTCAGGGATTAGTGCTGTCACTCAAAAAGCAGCCATCCACACGGATCATTTGCCTGTTTCTCTTCTCCTCTGTTCCTCTGTGTACTTGCTCTATCTCTCTATCTCTCTGCCCCTCCTTTCTGTTTCTGGATATCTTTCTTGCTGTAATCCTCGTTGTGATGGGTGGCCTACGGAGCCGACGTTATCAGCTTAGCTGAGTGCTGTTGTGACTATGTGCAAGAACTCTCAACAAGACCTCTCTTCTCACTCACTCACTTCTTGCAGTCAACCATCCCCCATGTCACCATCACATCAGCCCCACCTCCTTGTCCCACCCATCAGAAGACCACTGTCCACTTTAGAACTGGCACAGCATGTGGGTGGAAAGGTGAATGGGATCCCCCTGTTTACAACTCTTGTGATGCTTTATCATTATTGCCCCACTACAGCAGTAGAAGGAAGCAAATCTTCCTAACAATGAGATTAAACTGATGCATTTATGTACCTAATTGACTTTAAATTGGGGGACACAGTGAGAACTCAAGAATTGGGGGCAATGCTTGTCATAAAGAGGTACCCAAATGCATTACAAGAGAAAGAATTGTTAAATATCTACTAGCTTATGCGCCGTTAGCCACTTATGAAAGGTTGCTTCAAAGCTTTGCAGTCTTTGGTAAGTATACACATGCAAAACAAATCAAAATACAGGCTAAATGGGAGCTCTTTAAATGCATGCTCTGTAGGTTGGTGCCAAAAGTTACACAGTAAGAAATACATTGCTTTACCTGAATGGAGAATACTTTTATTTTTTTACTTTTTCCTCATGCATAGTGGCTTTGTAGATACTCTAGTTTCATCTCTGCTGAAAAAAACAACATTTGCTGGTTATGTAGGTTTTAAAGATGGGATGGTGTTTTAAGTTTTGACTGGTCTTTTGCTGGTTTATGCTAATCCTTTTGATGATTTATGCTGGTTACATGCTGGCAAAGTACCAGCCTAAACCAGCAAAACAACCAGCTTAAACCAGAAAAGGACCATTTTAAACCAGCATCCCAGCTTCAAAATCCACCTAACCAGCATATGCTTTTTTTTTCAGCAGAAATCTTGTTTGGTGATGTGAAGAGTTTAATATTAGCCAATATACACTGTAAAAAAAATCTGTAAAATTCACAGTAAAAAAATGGCAGCTGAGGTTGCCAGAATAAAAACGTGAAAAATACGGTAACAATATTTTTTGTTTCACTGTTATAGGTTAAATTTACAGTTACTGTAACAACTGATATAATGTTAATATACCAACCAACCAATTACGATGCAATTGCAATTTTTACCGTAAAATGCACGGTAAAAAAACGGCAGCTGAAGTTGCCAGAATAAAAACGTGAAAAATACGGTAACGATATTTTTTGTTTCACTGTTTTATGTTAAATTTACAGTTACTGTAATAACTGATATAATGTTAATATACCAACCAACCAATTACGATGCAATTGCAATTTTTACCGTAAAATGTACGGTAAAAAAACGGCAGCAGAAGTTGCCAGAATAAAAGCGTGAAAAATACGGTAACAATATTTTTTGTTTCACTGTTTTATGTTAATTTACTGTTACTGTAATAACTGATATAATGTTAATATTCCAACCAATTACGATGCAAAATTAGCCCAAAATGCTAAAAAACAGACCGCCTTCACAAGAATCAGAGGTCAAGCTTTAAGTGGCTTCCTGTTTAGATTGCCTGTGCATTGGTATATAGGTTGAAGTTTAGCAAAAGCACAGTTTTAATGAACATATATTCTATATTGTAAACAAGCACAGTGCCAGCTCACATGTGCGTTTGCACCCATGCATGAGTAAATTAACAGTAAATGTTTATTTTTGGGTGACCAATCACTTTTAAGTGCAGGAAGAACAGCAACGCTAATGCTAGCTAGATAATGCCCCTATAACAGGAGGTATTAGTAGATTAGTAATGTAAAAGGACATAATGTTCTACTCCAGGCTTTCCATGAACAAATGTACCATCCATTCTATTTGGAACAATTGCACTTGCGCCAGAAAAGCAATTCAGACGTGGCACAAAAATTCATGTAATTTTCGCAGTTCGCTTGAACTAACGCCTCCCTTTCTTACTTTTATCTTCAGTTGGCAATTATGTTTATTCAAGGCCCAGCATATACATGCCATGAATTAACTTCCCTTTGTTTCTATGGTTACTCCCTAAGACCAGTTCAACAAAGCACTTTGGCTGCTCAACTCGCCTGGTGACAGTCTGGATTGTTCGTACGTGTAATTACGGTGGAATGTTTACTCCAATCATAGTCATTACTGTTCAAGCTCACCTGGACAGGCAAGTGAAAATGAGTGCTACGCCATAAAAAAACATTTCACTGTGCGCTGTGCTCAATGCCACTGCAAGTCCGCATACCGCCAAACAGCTGTGCCTCTCAATATATGCTGACCTGCATGCATGCACATACAGGTATATTCACCTTCCGTTGACGCACCATGAAACCTTGGAATGGGCAGTCAGCTACTGAATTGTGGCAGCAGTTTAAAAGAAATGAAGTTCAGACAGCATCATATGTAGACAGGGAAAACAGCACTGCTTTAATAACCATTTACTTACAGTGTAGGCTCAATTATACATTTCTTAAAGTAAAAGGCATTTTAAACTGTGACTGTATGCAATCTTATTTTCCATTCACGCGAATGGTACTGATAAACAAGCTACTGTAGCAAAGGCTAAACAGCATTTGTAAGATTATGTAAATATTGTTTATGTGCTATATGTTAGTGCTATACTCTATACATTAAAGTTGTTGCTTTCATAAACATCTTCCTTTACATTCCAGGAGGAAATGTGGCTAATTGCATGCTAGCATACGTTACAAAATTGAAGTATATGTTGGGCTTAATCTTATCATCTCTTCTGATCGGCCAGAAAAATACTGCAGCAGCAAACAACTAAAATATTTACAAGACTAATTTGGTGCTCAAAGAACTGACAAATTAGTCCACTTGCTCAAACTTCCAGTGAAAGCATTGTATTTTGCACTCTCCCATTTAAAACGTTTGACACCTACACATACATCACACACACACACATATATATCTTTTACTATTCATTACACATTTTTACCCACACAAACAGCCCCTCTGATCTTTAGACAGACAATTGTCTCAACCCCATTTTCTTTTTCTTTCTTTCATCCCCTTTGGAGTCAACAGAGCATATGGCTATCTAAAAGAGTCATATCCTTTTAATCAGTTCTACCCCAACTCCCATCGAGCAAAGGCTCAGATGATTCACTCACATGACCCCTGTACATGATGCTCAGTTGAGGGTTGTTTTGAACCATTTCATCTCGCGGAGCACCGAGGTGGAATAGCAAAGCACACCAGGCTGTTGAGTGTGACAGTGCATCCTAAAGCTTTGGGAAGCTCTTTGGGCCCTCTGTCTGTATTCATTATAGGAGCCAGCTAGAATGTCAATACACTAATCATATGCTCCATCACTCTGGAGCATATGCTAAGAAGGGGGGTTACAGAAGTCAACTTCTAAGCTATGCATCTAGCCATCATCCGCTCTGGTTTCTTAGATGCCCACTAATTTTTATACAGCACAGGCTGAAATAAAAAAGACTGTTACTTATAAATCAGTCCTTTATGTGGGTGTCCATTTCTAAGATAATACCATTATATATATGGGCGATTCTTACACTACGGGCACTTTCATGTCCTTTGATCATGTTTTGCAAAAAAAAAAACAAAAAGGGAAATTTCACACTTTCATAGT
>JAUCMT010000036.1:19326655-19343697 GCA_032357475.1 Enteromius thamalakanensis
ACGGGAGAGCAGTTGCAGGCTGAACTGTCAATCTGCTAAGCGCTAAAAGTTTTTTTTTTTAAATCAACTTTCAGTCGTACACCAGCATATGGATGCTTGATTATCAAATCAAGGCACGTAATTGGCTAGTTCACCCCAAAATGAAATTAATTGCTCACTCTCATGTAGTTCCAAACCTGTAAGACCTTTGTTCATCTTCAGAGCTATCTGACCCTCCATAGACAGCAACACAACTGAAATGATCCCTGATCCAGAAACGTACTAAATACATCAGTAAAACAGTCCATGTGACATCAGTGGCTCAACCTCAATACTTTTTTTGCTCAAAGAATCATTTGGAACGATATGAGGGTGATTAATTAAAAACAGAATTTTCATTTTGGGGTTCCGAAGTATCATTTACTTTAACCCATAGAACCCTGCAGTAACAGTGTAGAATTTGCCCAATTCCGCAGTTGAACCACAGACTTGGCAACACAGAAGGGGATTGTCCTTGTTCACAGTGCTGTTCTGTGATGACATCATGTGAAAGTATTTGAAAATAATTTCTGTGGTCATGTGATGACAACTAAACATTGTATTCTTTTCTATACGCAGTGTCATCTGAACATTGCAAAGCACACAGACATGTTGTTTTGTTGTATCTGTCTGGTGAATTATTTGCTTTAGAGAGGATGAAAACACTTTTTTGTCTAATGTTAAATCTGCATACTAAAGCAAAACCAGTTGAAAATAACTGAATTAATTAACAAAGTTCTATTTCCTGTGCTGAAAATAGTGCAAAGGCAAAGAAATATTGTGCTGATCAGCTGATGGCCAGATATGCTCAAAGCAAGACATTCAGAGCCAGTGCGATATGCCAGATGTCTGTGTCTTATCTGTTACCCCACAGTCGGCCTGACATTTAGTGTAATAACAGGCAGGACCGGACAGAGAGAGGAATGACAGAGAATAGCAATTACTTTGGTTGGAACATTCCTGGATGTTCTTTTTCCTCAAAGATGCAGACATGTGGATTCCCAAACACTCTGGCAACAAACATATGCCAATGTACTCTAGCATTTATGCGCACACAAACACACACACACACACACACACACACAGTCTTCTGCTCAAGCATTCTTCAGCCTGTTTCCTGTGTCACACCCTACAACATTGAGAAGTTTCCTCTCACTGTTGGCAGCCTGGGATAAAATACAGAATACGAGAGGAGATGGCTATAAACTAGGCAGTGTGAACTCTCTTGTTTTCTCTGACATTATTTTCACTGCATATCCTGCAGCATTGTTGAAACTGATGGGGGACTGGGAAGACTTTCAAGAGATTTGACACAATTAAAACACTGTCCTGCAGTCCCAAACTTTTTTGGACAATAAAAACACTTACAAATGCAATAGAAGTATACATGCATTATGTGATATTTCAGTTTTAAGATTTAACAAGCACACATATTAATATTGAACATAAAAAGTTTAATTTGTGTTCATTTTGAATCAGTAAAACAAATGCACAAGGTTGCATTTAAAATCGAAGTCCATGTGCCTCTAGAGGACAAGAGAGGAACTTCATGTATGCTTTAGATCCATTATCTGACAGCTTCACACAATATGCCTAAATGATCTCTATAAAACAGTAAACAGGTCTCAATTTTCAGAAGTATAACAAGAATGTCTTACAACATATATATCAGCAAGCATCAATATATTTCCTAATATAGACAAAAGCAATATAAGTGCTTTACTTTAACATCAAAAGCCTGAAAGTGAGAATACAGCAACTGAGGAAGAGCTCATCATAGTCGTATCAGCTGAGCACACAGCTTAACAGTGAAACAACCCGGAAGCAAACAATGAGTTTAAACACTCACCGATTGAGAATCAGATAGCAGGGATAACCAGAGTAAACATCAATAATGCAATGCGGTACTTGGCTCTCTCAACTCATCATTTCCTGTGGTTTACATTCTGGTTTCCCTATGGCCAGGGTCAGGTTAAAAGGTTAAGAGGAAGACTAGAGCAGCATGCATAAAACGTCCATCTCCAGATTTGGAGATCTGAACCTCTGTGAGGTGAGTGAACCCGAGGCAGCAGCTTCCAGGCACATGCTGTTAAATATTATTCACACTCACCGTCTGGAATAAAACACTACCGGTTAACAAACTCACGTTATCAGGGTCTTTCTGGATGGGGTTTACATTTTTCAAATTACATTGTTATAATATATTTTTTGATATTTGTAGAGAAACAAAAAATCTGTTAACACTATTCTATTATTAATAAAAATTGTTGTCAGTCCTGACATCCAGTATTTTTTTTAATTAAATGTGATACACAATAATTTCAATAATAGGCTACTGCTTATTAATATTGAAAAAAGCCATATAAACAGGTGTCATTATTTGCATTTGCAACCAACATGCAGGAGCATGTAGGAAACCACACCATTTATGAATTATGAAATCATAATAGTATATGTGCATGTATGTATAAGTTAAAATTTCAAATTAATTTATAACATTAATTTTTTATATTTATGATTTATATATTATATTCAAATATTAAACATATTAGTCATATCTATTTCATTATAATAAACTATATATATATATATTTATTTAACAGTTGTAATGAATTTATCATTACATTAACTGTAAATTTCTAGCCATATGAAAGCATCATTTCTAAGAGCTTGGCACAAGGACAAGGATTTTTCATCTTCTTTAAATGTCATCAATCCATTAAAAATTGTCAACACATTTCAAATATCTTTAAAGAACTTAACTTAAAAAAGACAATTAAAGAAATCAGGTGTGCGCTGACGTTAAAATGTTTGCCAGGTGCCATCCGCCCCCATATTTCGTCACAATTCTCCTGTTGTTGTGTTCTGATCAACAGCTTTGCATTTCTTGCAAACTCTAAGCATATGAAAGTACAAGAAAAGGGCACAGGCGCAGAATTGAAACTATTAAAGTCAATAAAACTTGAGTGATTTATAGCGACTTCTGTGGCATGTGCGAGGCAAACCTCCCCTGCAGGGTTGAGAGTTAAGAAATGGAGTAAGCAAGTCAAACCAGGACTTCCAGTAGGCCTTTAACTCCGCTTCAGTCAGCCTCGCTTCTCGTGAGAACTGCAAGCTTTTCTCTGGTAGGGGTGTGAGGAAATAATTGTCCTCAGAATAAACATTTGAACAGTGCCGTTGGGCATGCAGTGACTTTTAAAGTAACCTGAAAACTCAGATGAGCTCTCAACAGCATAAGGCTTATTGCTTATTATTATCGCTTATTCACGAAGAACCCTTAACATCCTTTCCAGTGCACAAAAGGTTCTTTATAAGGGCTCTTCTGGTTATTGAAAAAGAACTCAAAGAGTAAATTGATATTTTATGAACAGCGCATGACAACACTTTCCTCAATAAAGAGAGAATAAATGTAAAAAAAAAAATTTTAAAAAAAAATTTCTTGGAATCTATGGCTTTTCAAAAACATCCTTGGAACATTATCAATCCACAAAAGGTTCTTTACAGTTCCTCAGATTACTAAAATTATTTTCAAACTAAGAAAAAAAAAATATTTTACCAACTGTTTATGATAGCATGAGTCTTATGGATGCATTTGATTCTAAAAGAGAAGGTACCTTCATGAAAATGAATGTTCTTGGCATCTATGGTTTCATGAAAATCCTTTAACTTCCACAGAAACTTTCCACTGCACAAAGGTTTCTTTAAATGGTTACAAATGTTCTTAAGATTATTCACATGACCTTCAAAGAAATGTTCTTTTAACATTTAACCCCTGCTCTTGTTCTTTTAAGAACATTTAACAGAAAGGTTCTTTGAGGAACCCAGAATGGTTCGTCTAGGCATTTTCTATGTATGAACCTGGAACCTCTACTTTTAAGAGCGTAGAACTCTAGATAAGTTTTAAAATGCTTTCAAACTTATTTTGAGCTCTGGCATGCAATATAACATCTAACTGGCTTATGCAACTTCCAATTGAATAAAACATTGGGCCACCACTCTGACGAATCTCCATCTTCATTTCCCAAGACGATATACTAATATAAGTCTAATCAAGCAAGGTCCACCCATTTCATACCACCAGCCATACGTACATATAGACACACGACTGCAGGGGTTGAGTGTTTTAAATAAAAACGGCAAACAGCAAAGCCATCTAGCTTTGCTTGAGATGATCCTCATGGTTTTTACCATGAGGTCTGGTCACGAGAGAGTTCAGGGAGATGACTGACAGCAAAGGAGAGCAAAGTATTCTCATTACAACCGTTGTCTAAGGTTTCACCCAGCATTTGAAGGACAGAGGGATGCAGGTGTTTTCGACCTGCCTGGTGAACGGACTTTAAACTTCTTACATGTCACAACAGAGAGCTTATAGGCCCTTAGAACTGTAGTGGCTATTATAATTGATGACAGCCATTTCAGTGCCTCTCTTTGGACAATGGAGATGAAATAACGGCCGCCCCCAAGCGCATATTCATCTTATTAAACGTGATACCATATACCATGTTGTCCTTCATCACAATAATGGGATTGGGAACGCTATATTCCAAACCGCTAGACTGTTCTAACCCAGGTGCGTATGGCCTTAAATTTTGTTGAACGATCTAGTATTTGAAGCGGACAGCCAGTAGAGTGAAAGAAGTTGACGTTAGCCGTCTCAGGTTCACTCTTACCGGATAATGATTATAGTAGCCGGACATATGATTTAGGGTTAAAGCCGGCCATTTTTAAATTGCGATTATGTGCTGGAGCTTTGTGACTAGTTAAGTGCCAATCATTGTAGGCAATGAGGTCTTTGTCCATTGTCCTGCGTTAAGCTTCCAGGCATTCCATCCTCAGGCATTGTTCAGGTATTAAGTGCCTTGACATTGAAGTGAATGAACTACTGAGGAGAGAGCTTCTTTATTGTTTGAAGAGAAGAGACCATTCCTCACTGATATCAGCCGGGGGAATCATTGGTAATAAATAATAAAACAAAGGATGGACCAGGCTGAAAGCAAACCTGCTGAAAAAGAGTGAAGCCATTAAAAGCTGTGGGGCGTGAAGAAAGACTAATTGCCACCTGCGAGCGTGTGCTTGGCAGAAGACTGCAAAGAAACGGCTTGTCACACACCAGGCTGAGATGCTGACCACGCATTCCCTGGAAGGAGCCCAAATTTTAGGGTTTTAGAACATTTCAGTGAGAATTTCATTAATGAATAGGTTGTGCTTGTGCACTAGTTAATCCATTCATTACATCACTCATAACGTTACATACACTATGTATCAAAATCAGTGTTGGGGGTAACGCATTACAAGTAATGCGAGTGACGTAATAATATTACTTTTTCCAAGTAACAATAAAGTAACGCATTACTTTTTAATTTTAGAGTAATATAACTGAGTAACTTTTTCAAAAAAAGTATCAGTTGCTCCTGACTCCATGTTGGGAGAAATCAGAAATACAGTGTGTAGTGTGTAAATACAGTGTAGTTCTAGACTGAATGTGAATGTGCATTAATTCATCTCACTCTCAAAAAACAGATTTAGTATTCATCAAAATGAATTAAAATACTCAGAATATGGTGCAAACCTGCAATCATTTTTAACTTAACTTCACTTTTGCGCACGATAGAATACTTTTTTTGGTGCAAAAAAACATTTTATTAAATTAAACCTTTTTGTTTTATTCACTCAAAAAATTTATTCTCGTACCATTGCAAAAGTGAAGTTGATCTACTGATGTCACATGGACTGTTTTACCAATTATTTTACTACGTTTCTGGACTTGGGATCATTTCAGTTGTATTGCTGTCTATGGAGGGTCAGATGGCTCTTTGATATCATAAAAAATATCTTAATTTGAATAGATAGATAGATAGATAGATAGATAGATAGATAGATAGATAGATAGATAGATAGATAGATAGATAGATAGATAGATAAATAGATAAATAGATAGATAGATAGGCTGTACGAATGCGAGCCAATTAATTTTGCAACTGGTCTGTTTAATTGCACAAAAAAAAAGATAAAAAATTCTGCAATTACACAAAAACAATTGACTAAGAGGCCAGTACTGCTTGCCAACACAAGCTGGCCGAGGATAAATGAGCTTTAGTATGAACCAGTGAAGTGCAGCTGGGTCATTAGGGCAGCCTGATATCTGAAACTTATTGAGTGCTGCGGTTCCCAGACTTTACCAGCAAACTGAAGCAGGTGTGAATCGTATTTGAAAATCAAGAATAATGAAAATTCAAACTATCTAAGCCTACAGGCCACCCACACTTTGGTAGAAGCTGATAAACAGTAACCCTCTGTAGCTTCTCATCTAGAACCACATCGCTTGAGTCTCTAAGTTCAGGTCAGGTATCCGCCACACATCTCCGGCTGGACAAAGCATCCTTTCTTTCCCCAACTCCAGGGAAAGCAGGACTCCCATGGCCAATGCTTCCAGAGTCTCATTAAGCCATCAGCAGTGGGGCCGATAGAGGTGTAACCTCTCCGGATTGACCCCACGGCTTTATCCCCCACACCTGGACCGGACCACACAGGGCAAACAGCCAGAGAGTGAAACAGGGCAGCCAAATTGTCATTATTTTAGATAACCACCGCTGATGAGAATGAGTGAGTATATTAAGCACTGGAAGCACTAACCACATAACAAATAGTAGGGTGGGACGAGGTCATACACATCCAACAACATCGATGCACACCCACACAAAAACCCTCTCTTTATTCCCTGAGGTAACCTGGAGAGAAGAGAACTTGAGGGGGGGGTTCAAAGCAAACCGGAGGGCTTGTAATCCTACCTAAGCATGAGATCTCTCTTGAAACACAACCACAAAAGAAAGCGAAGGGAGGGGGAAAACCTGAGGCTAACCCAAGCAGCAAGTCAGACAACAATAAAAAGTCGACAGCCTATATTTAACTGTGGTGGGAATTTGGTGAGGAGTATACAGGAACACTTTGAATGCATGATGAAGGTCAACTGGGTCTGCACTTCCTCCACAGACTGTTCAGCGAGTCCGCTCGACTGTTTTCTCCCCCCAATGTCGACGGACAAGGGGGGAGATAAGCATTGTTTCCCAAAACAATGGGCCACTTCCAATAGCCCCCTCCCCTGTCCACAAACTTTCAGAGACTGGCACTCGCGCAAACTGTGTGAATACAGTGTGTGAAAGTAAGAAAAGCTGTTGAAAACTCTAGAAACGGAAGGTTGTGAGAGAAAAAAAAGAAATTTCTTGGCTTTAGGAATGAGCAGATAGACTCCAAACAAACAATGGCAAACGGTTTTGTAGCTACAGTTTACCAGCATTCATCAAAACAAAACACAAGGGTGGCGATCTGGACGGTTTCAACTTTTTTTGTTAGACTCAAGTATAAGCCAGACTTTTGAATACTGGCATTAATGTGGTACTAACTATCTATCGATCAATCACTTTCATTCAGAAATGCAAAATAGCACTACTCTAGCAAAACTACTCTAGATATAACCTCCCATATGAATTTCCATTTTGTTTAAGACTCTATTTCAGTAAATTTAGCGGTACTTCAATAATTAATTTTTCATTCAGATTGCTTTCTGTACATCATGCCCATCTACTTTCTGCATTGGCAAGCATTAGGACACTTTGTGCCACACAGCTGAGCATCTCACATCTCCCTCCAACCATCCCACTCAAAGCTTGATGAGGTCTCTGTTTTGACCATAAGGCAATGAGCACATCAATGAATACAATTTTATTCAAGCCTATTGGTATTTCAGGCATGATTTCAGTGCATGACTGATCGTTCAAAAGCACAACAAAGCCTATAGTTTGAAAAAGAGGTCATTTATATATTTGCTCTTTGTGGCGGTATAGTAAAAAGATTAACCTTTTGATGACTTGGTGAACTTTGTTAAAAGGAGCCTGAATAGGATATCGGTTTTCTGATAAGGGAGTCATAAAACTACAAAGACAGGGCTTATTTGTGTCAACTTTTCATCAGATCGGGAGTTCTACGCAAAATTGGCCTTTAAGAGGCTTTCAAAGCATCTGATTTATGAGAAGCTTTCACAATGCTTTGAAAAGAGCCGAGTGACAGAATGAAACAAGGAGAACTTCCAGAGCTCTGAGGTTTAAGTGAAAGTCAAGTGCTTCTTGAAACTAACAAAAGATTCTTAGTCATGTGGTCTTGCATGAATCAAAACAGTTCCTTGAAAGATTATGTTATTCGTGATACGATACACCAAACTCCCCTGTCTTGGATGTGTTTGTTTGCTTTGCAAAGGCACTGAAATGATGCTTCTCACTAACTGACCTTAAAGGAAGCAGGGTCGGAAAGAGCAAGGGCTTGTCTCCTTAGTTCGGCTATAGTCATCTGACATCGCTTGCACAGATCTGGCTTAGTCTCTTCCCTGTCGGATTCAGGGAGGCTCACGGCTCCTGCGCCTTCAGGTGGGGGTCTGCTGGCACACCTTTCCTCCTCCGCTGACAGTCTCTTCCTCGGGCTCAGCTCAAGTGAGAGAGAAGACTCTCCACTCGAACAGCCTTCCACCTTAATGAAAGACAACAAAATCAAGTTGCAGAAAGACCCTATATTTAACATCTGTCAAAAATAGCTGGTTATAAATGTAGAAAATCCAGATTACTGTCAATTGCATATTATATATAGTTTATTATATTACAGCTAATAACAAATAATGCAGCTTCACTTTTGTTAATACACGTAACCTGATTCAACTTTTTAAACGTGTTGCAAATTACTCAACAACAATGCACAACAGCAAGCTTGGGAATTCAAATAGATTGCTGTAACTTCTCTGCATCAGCTGTTAGAGGACTTACAGTTGACCGGCTGATCTGGAACTCTCCTTGCGCATTCCCCTGCGTTAAATCCATCATCTCGGTACAAAAGATCAAAACGCGGACATCTAGTGCACTTTATTGCGTCTCTGTTTGTCTACACTCGTTAATTAGGAACACAGTTCATGGATAGTCAGTGGAAGCGCAAAGGTAAAGGCACAACTCGGTTCTCGTGAAGTTTTGCTTTGCTTTAGTTCCATGACGACGCGCGTACGCGGGAGTGAAGTTTGACTGCTGTCAATGTGCGCGGCTCGGTCACTTGGTTGCAGGGGTGGAGCTGAGCGCTCAGTAGCTATTCACGCACTGTTTCAGACAGTTTAGACTGCGTTTGCACAAACAAGTAGTGGAAATAACATATCTTTCATTGAACTAGCGAGTTTAAAGTTTGATAAATTCTGTGTTTGCGATAAGGGGTGTGCGTTAAAGAAATAATAACTCATGTGAACTAATCGAATTTATTGTGTTATTGTACACTCATATGTGCACTCATCTTTATCATTTGTAAATCCCCCTAAAAAATAAACATAAAAAAAGATCTATAAATAAAAAATAGCTTCATTACGTCATCTTTTATGTTCCAGTTCACTTGTGCTGAGTGTGAGATTACGCGTCTGTTGGAGTCTTGCTTATAACTCTGGCGCCACCCTCTGGTATTTCACTTAACTGCATCTTATAAACCTCTCGGTTTGCAATACATTTTGAGGATGTTTGAATATTTAATTACACATCTCTAAATATTTTATGTTGATGATATATATGCTGGAGTCACGTGACCTTGAATTGCCACCCAAATACTGCCGTTCTCCCGCCTCAAATAATCTCATTCAGCCCTTTGTCTGTGACAGAGCAACTGGTCCTATAAACCATCAATAACGGACCGTTTAACGTGGGCGAAGAAAACTGCGAAACCTGCTGACAGACATTTAGCATTTTGTGACTCTCCATAATCACTGTAGCCTTATAGACTAACTAACTTTTTCTCTAAAAGACAGTTTAAGAACCTTAATTTGAACAATATTGTCTGTTTTTGAGCACATCATTATTGGTTTATTAACACATCGGACTGATGCTGTTTTTTTTTTTGGCTTCAAGGCTTTTTTATTTTCATATTTTAAACGGACGACTTTAAACTAATTGTAATTCATTTTCATAAATGAGTTCAATTAAATCATATGATCGCTGAGAAACTTTTAACTTATAAACACAAAGCTCACAATCGAATGAAAAAAATGTTGTTCTTTTACTTACAGTAATGTAGTGTAATGTATTTGTCTGTTTTAGGGAAGTCGCTAAAAGCGCGGTTGATGGATGAGAGCTGTTCGTGGTGCTGAAATGAAAAAAAAAAACTCTACACATTTTAACCATTGAAAACTTAGTGTTCATATTTAAGAACCCCAAAATAGCACAGCCTTTAAACAGTACAACGTTTTGTAAGCGAAACAACCCACGTGGAGTCTGCTGAGCCCTAAATGAGTCAACTTGTGGAGTCTTTTGTGCGTTCTCAAAGGCTTACCTTGGCTTTTCGCTTTAACAGATGACTAGTAAATCCAAAAATGATGTCAGCATCCACGAAAAACGTCCCCAAGTCAATCAGACTGGGCTTCTGCTTGTCCGACCCAGATGACCCATTAGAGTTTTGTAAATCCATGATGTGAATATATTTCCTCGCCCAGGTTACAGAAAACGTGGAGAGGTCATCGCAGCGCTTTGGAGTTCTAAGTCATTTTACAGATGGTTCTCTCTGATTCCAAAGCAGAGTCATGGTCTTATCCAGAGGTTTCCGCTCAGGTACATCCAACTGTTGACTCATTTAGATCGTCCGGTTTCTGCTCCAAATTACTTGCCGCGTATAAAATCATACATCCAAATGTTGAGACTCGTTAAAGCACGCAAGAACCCCATACAATCCATTTAAGATCCGTGCGCTCCAGGCATACATTCTTGTGGGATAGGCTGTCCACGCCTTGTCTTGTCTACACTGCAGGTCTAGGAGTGAACTCGCGCGAGCCTGTTGAGGAGACTACCTTGAACAACTCCACCTCTCTCTCTCTCTCTCTCTCTCTCTCTTTCTCTCACTCACTCACTCTCTCTAAGGTCCCTCTTGCGCTTGATGCTCATCCAGTCCGTTCTGCTCCTCACTGCAACGCGCAACCTTCTGCAGACTGAAAGGAGTGCTTAAATAACGATTGCTTTTTTCTTTGTCTATTAGCCATAGTTACTTTTTCAGAGCTGTTGTTTAGTGACTTACTGCTAACAGGAATAGCTCACCTAAAAATTTTAATTTGCTGACTAAAAATGTACTCACCTTCAGCCCATCTTCATCTGAACAGAGTCGGAGAAATTAAGCATTATGACTAGCTTAAAAATGGATCCTCTGCAGTGAATGGGTGCCGCCAGTCCTTCAATTGAAAAGATGGGTACTTGCAAAAAACAAATCCACCATTAATACGTTTTACTGTTTTACGTTAAAATGGCCATTATATTGTCTTCTAGTCTGAATCAGGGGAGAAATGTGCTGAGGTCAAGTACAAAACACGATAAGAGATATCAAAATGTCAAATGTCAAAATGTTTCCAAATAAATACGTTCGTGTATTTGGATGTGATGTTTAGTGGGATTTTGATGGACTTTTCCAGTGAAGCAAGTGTTAATATTGGTTATGGTCTGGTATTGAGGCAAGATATTATTTGATTGATTGAAGTGTTGTGGATTATTGTGATGTTTTTACTCGGCACCCTGCAGCCTGAACCAGTGAGCAAGCGATGTAATGCTAAATGTATGATGTCCTGAGGGTGAGTAATCTTCAGCATTTTTTATTTGTATTTGTTTTTTTCATGTGATCTGTTCTTTTAAACCTGACATAAACCTATTTGAAGAACCCTGACCTCTAAAAGTGTTCTTAATGGAACACAAGGTGTGTGCATTAGATAATAATCTCATGTTTTACATAGATAAATAAAAAATATTTAAGAATTAATTTGTTTAAACCATTTGTTTACTGGAAAGAATGCTTGTCCTTATTTGTCTTTCGTCTCAAGAAACTTTCGAAACGATAACACTTCATGCTTATTTATTTACGACATAAAATATCTTCTACAGCTTTGTTTTAGCGGCGATGAAAGGCTAGTTTCAAAACTTGCCATTATTTTTGAACGCCAGATCCTCCAACACCAAAGCGAATCCAAGGAAAGGGCTTTCTGAGCAGCCTAATGCAAAACTGGCCTGTTATTGAGCAGCTTAAATACGAGGCTTAATACGCGAGATAAAGTCGGTTATTTGCTGGGCTTTGAAAACCGAACACAGGACATTACTGCTGCCCTCTTAATAAAAACTCTTATCTCGAGCATACAGAGGAGCATGCTGTAGATAAGCAGGCAAGCATTATTGCAATAATATACTCGTTCCTGTGGACTGTCTTTTGAAGGAGCGGGTTTTGTCGGTCCGATTAAAGGGAATTAGGCAGTTGACTGTTGACAAGTCTGATTGTGAATTGGAAGTGATATTGGCTCATCAGCTTGGCCCAGTATATAAAGTCGTAAGTTGCATTGATAGCAGTGTTTCAGATTAGTTCGGATGGGGAAGGGGGGTCGCTCATGCATCAGTCCTTGAGGGCCTCATGATTACAATCCATTGTAAAGGTGATTTACCACGTACACAAGGCTTTCTCTCGCTCTCCTTTCCGGGATAGCGCAGGGTCATCCCGACACGATGATGAAATTTCGCAGATCGGGTCTCACGGGAGCGCTGCTCGACATCTGCTGCCCTTGCGCATGTACGCAAATCGCTCCGGGCTCCTCGTTTAGACAGCTGAAATATCTTCCACCCGGACTCAAAATACTGCTCTGCCAGTGGGGGGCAAGACGGAGCGTTTAGCGAATATTGCCGCTATTTAGGACGCGCCTCTGAGATCAAGAAGAAAGAAAGCGACTAGCGCCTGAGAGGGGTCGGATAAACAGAACAACTGATTGGATTGGCGGCTTATGAATTATTTATCAATAACAAGGGACGCCAAAATGTGGTTGCATTGAAGCATTCGACTAGAGCGAGTTTTGGAGCGAATTACGGGGGGAGCCATTAAAGCACAAACAAAAAGGTTGGGGAATCTAAATAATTGCATGTGCATATTGAAAATTGCAAGTTGTGGTAATAAAAAGTACCTGTTTTCATCTGGCATTAAAATAGCCTACGTTATAAAAGTCTCCTCAGGTAACCATAGCAACATTACACGCCATATGGGATGTTTCTTTTAGAAAATAATTAATATTCTATGTCCTATAAGCCTACTATGTTTAAACCAGAGGTAGGCCTAAATAAATTTCTCTTACAAATTGCTAGTAAACAAAGTGAAATAATTACACATAAAGGTAGCATCGATTAAATATGAAATTCTGAAGGAGGATATTTTATTGTAAAACATATTTAAATAGTCTTGTTTTTTTATTAGTAGTAGGCTATCTATTTATAATTTATTATAGTGTAGAATTTTATTAATAATTAGTTTGATGTTTAGCTGGACGCCAGGGGCGCCAGAGCATGCAAACAAAGATTGCGAACCTTATTGGTGAAAAAAACATCTACAAAAATAAATAAAATAAATAAGAAAGCTAAACCCTGTGCTAGTCTTAGCAAGTTTTAAGTTGGGCATAGCTGGTCAATGGCGTTCAGCTGGTTTAGTCAGTTGGTGTCCTAAAGAAGTTGTCAAATTCACTCTAATCAACTACCAGGCTAAAAAAAAAAAACAGCTAAAACCAACCAGTGATTTTAGAACAACAGTTGTATAATTTGCAGCATGATTAAGTAAAATATAATAGTTTTGTCTTTTTATTATAATAACGATTGCACTGTAAGCTATATTAAATTCAGATTATGTAAACTTGGATGTTCTTCGATTGTATCATCTGTTTTGCTCTGTCTGTGGCATGGGTTAATCTTAAAGGCCTCCGCTTTAATTTGCAATTCATGAGATCAGTCCCCAGTCCTCCAGTCCCCTCTATTTTGCCCCTCTTGATTAGGAGACATGAACAATCGATTTACCCACAAACAGTTTGATATGTGTACAGTGGGTGTTTGATGCATACTTCGTCGGACTCTAATTAAAAGCAGGGTCACAGGTTGGTCTTTTGCCTGCTTAATGAACTGATGAAACTGTTGAGACGCGATAATTGTGACTATTGATTTGCATGACAGTTTGTGCTCATCTGTGTTTGTTCGCTCTCGTTACCTAGTCGTGCCGTTGTCAAACATTAAGACAAAGTGCTAGATCTTAAGATTCGGACAATTTAATCATGTGGTCAAACAAAGACCGTCAATTGTCCCCAAGAGACTTATGAGCTTCAGCACCACGGACAGCACACCACTGACGAATCACCGCAGTTACCGGTCAGTTTTACTGCGTGATTGTCCTGTTACACTTTAGACGGGGATAAGGTTTCGATGGGGCACAAAGCCGATGTACTGACAATCAACAGGCAAAATGAAAATACATGTTAAGCAACTGATTACAAGTCAGTTTTAGAAGTAATAAAAGTTACACATGGAAACACAAGAGGGCACAAGAGAGAAAGACTTTAAAAGGGAGTTTTTGGGGGTTTTAAATATCTTTAATGTGTGAGACGAACTCACATGATGTAAACATATAATAAAAAAATAATAATAATAGTTAAACAGATAAATAAATAAAGACACTGACATACTAAATCTATGTCAAATCAATTCTAAGTAAATTTCACAAACAGTTACAAACAAACAGCAAGTAACACATTAAATCAAATGTGAAAATAGTAGACTGTCACATTGGTGGTCATATGTCAAATAGCCTGACTTGTCCTAAGTTTGACTGTAGGTTAGAACATGCACCTCCAAACGCCAGAAACGTACAAAATATTGAGTTCAAACTACACGAAAGAGAGTGATTAGTGACTGTATGATGATTTCGAACTATACACGGAAATGCATATAAAGTGTACGTCAAATAAAAACAGAAAATCGTGCTACTGATACGCAGAATTGACTTCAACATGCGCAAGTGTTTGACGTGCATATAATATACAGTTTGTTGGCGTGTATATTATACGCATCTATCCGACAACCCATTGCTTATCAGTATGGAGGCCGAACGTAAACTCGTGCTAATGATACGTACTTTCACGAGACCGTGTTGTTAAAACACAGCATGTTTTCAACGTCAGAAACAACCAATACTTCAAAATAATTTACTCTTTATAACAATATAAACTGTGGTAAGTGACATCACAATACCGCGTAATCCCATCGCAAGTGTTTGATGTGTTCGAACACCTGTTTAAACATTTGAAAGGCTAGTTCTATCTAAAGAATCGCATCAAAGCACATTTTCGTGCCATCCTTGCTCTATAGCAAATGTCAGTGTCTCCCTGATCAAGTGGTCCTAAACATTTCACAATTTTGAGATAGAACTGTTGAACTGTTAAGAACCACTGCACCAGAGAGACCAGAAAAGACCCGACGGTATCCACACCTGAAGCAGTCCAGGACCTCCTCTTCTGTCCACACAGGATGCGTTCCTTACGTTTAAAAACATCACGACGGAGACGAACGGAAACATTCAACACGTGCTTCTAGGAGCTGAACTAAGAGCTGTTAAAAGTTACAAAAACAACCCTCATCATGATAACGCGACGCTTACCACATCTTAACGCGGAAGGATATTTCCTCTTTTAAAAGCAATCTCTTAACAAACAAATATCTCGTGGAGCACCTGGTTCACGTCACCCATCCGACACAAACGTTCCAAGACGATAAAAGGCTGATTCTAAAGCGCAAACAGTTCTCCTGGTACGGCCTCAGCTCGTCGATAGACAACTTGGGTGTGCTGTGAGTCTTTTTATACCTGAGGTACGTGTACAGTTCACACTGGGCTTTTCATTCAGACTGGAATGACGACTCTTCAGGTCCGACCGGCTTTTCTGGGTTCCTGGGCAGAAAGAGCAATCAGCACCGGATCTTACACGTCCATTTTACTTTATTTAAATAGGCTGAGCTCTTAAAAGTTATTTTATTCAATATGTCCTCAGTTTTTATCGTCAGCATGGTCCTGTCAGCATAAAGTGACCCCAAAAAGGTATTGGGACTCTTGAATTTCAGTGTATAAAATATAAGATATCAAACCAAGTGGCAGAAAACCTAAATTCCATGATGACCAGCTCATTCGAATCATCATTAACATTCCATAGAGTTGCGTGGGCTAAACATTCTTTAGATCAAAGGACAAATCGAGTCGTTTGAAGATTATTATTATTATTATTATTTTCATAATTGGGTTATGATAAAACAATAGGCATGCTGTGCTGATTATGTGAAAAAGAATGCAATTAAATAATTAAGAACATATATTTTTGCCTTTGTGCTTATAACACAAAATCAAAATGAAATATGTTGGTCTGTATCTTTTAAAGCATTATCTAACTTTAATACCAAATACTGCTGAAATTGGAAACAGGATTTTCTCTAAAGTAAATCACTCTGTGCTTGACAATTTTAATTTAAATTAATTTAAATTAAAA
Source organism: Enteromius thamalakanensis (assembly GCA_032357475.1). Lineage (NCBI taxonomy): Eukaryota > Metazoa > Chordata > Actinopteri > Cypriniformes > Cyprinidae > Enteromius > Enteromius thamalakanensis. The sequence continues at coordinate 19,343,040 of JAUCMT010000036.1, forward strand.
AAAAAAGAATGACATCTCACTAAATCGACATTCATTTTTGTTTACATTGATTTTCATATATTTCCAGTGTTTAGGGAGAAAATGTAACACTTTTGAAGCAAACTTTTTTAATAGTATGCTAAAACACTACCCCAGACAAAAACAATACATTTTCATATTATTTTAAAATCTGCTGTTACACTACTAATATTTCATGTACTATAAAATCCATTGAAAAAATATAAAGCTAGTTTTTATGATTTCTTTACATCACATTCAAATCCTGCTGCTTTTTGTTGCAGAGGAATGGGAAATACAACTTAAAAAAAAGCTAATTTTGTCAAAACCGAGAAACTGGACTGATGATATCGACAGGAAGTGACAGCAAACAGGGTGGACTTCACTAGATCTTGTTGAACAAGCAGTGAACTTGATAAACTTGCCGTTCTAGAGAAAAGAAAGAAAGAGAATGCAAGCACATGTTATGAACTTTTAAAGTCAGCATTAGCAGACAAACCAAGTATTTATATGTCCATTTATTGGTTTTCCTGCTTTTTTACTAGAAATTATAGTATATGTACAATAATAACAAAAAATTATGTGCTTGTTCTTCTTTATATTAACATATACTTAATGCTGTATTTTGTGGCTTTATATGGATTATTTTGATTAGATTGTT
>JAUCMT010000036.1:19347201-19357748 GCA_032357475.1 Enteromius thamalakanensis
TCACCTACATCTTGGATGCCATGGGGGTAAGTTAATAAACATCAAATTTTCATTTTTGGGTGAACTATCCCTTTAATGGGTGACAGATCTCCAGCAAATAAAAGAGTTAATTAACAATGATTTGTGTTGTTGTTGTTGTTTGTTTGTTTGTTTGTTATTTTGCACAAAATGATCCTAACATGCAATTTAACAGGAATGCTTTGAAAGAATAGTGAAAGCTTTAAATAAATGTAGTTTAGAATGTGTAATCTTTGCACATTGATTTAATATGATTTCAGTTATGGTCATACGCTTGTTCAATAGGGATTTTATTAGTAGTTTTATTATGAGTGAATGAATTATTATGAATTTCTTTTCTAATAAACAATAATAGCAATATAAATTGAAATGGAAATGGAAAATGGAAAAATTAAAATTCTTTGCCACTTTATGCCGCCTTATGCAGCGGTATCTGATGATAAATAAAGCAGCACTGCGCTCACAAACAAATGCTTTATTAGGCATTACCGGCCAGTCGGACCAATCACTGCAGATTAGCATCATTTAAAGGAGGGGTTTGGAAAAATTAATCGTTGAGTGAATTGTTTGGGAGTCGTTGAGCAAGTAAGGTAAAAATTAATGCATAGAACATGTAGAGTCATGCAGAATATCTACTTTATATACAGCTAATATGCAAATAGGCATGCTAATAAACAAGTTTATAGGGAGAATTGGTGCCCTACTAAAGTGTATCCTATATTTTATCAGAACATGTGTAGCACCCTGACTATTTTGGACTATTTGCTCCCTAAAAATGTAACAATAAAAATTTATTAAAACATACTATAAGCATTCAAGCTATTGTAGATATGTACTGTGTTTTGAATGCATGCTTAAATGCTGTTTGAATGTCTTGAAATGTATTGTTGAAGATGCTGCATTAATGGCTGTAAAGGATGTGAGATCTTCATGTCACAGTGACTGTAGCCCAGGACAGGCATTTAGATGGAAAATAATATTCTTCATATGGGTTAGCTAATCATCAATTGAAACGATGGAGCATAAAAATCTTGATCACATCAGCAGGTACTCAGAATTACAGTGTGACTGACACCTTAGTAATGTCAGTCATAGCAAAGGGAAGAAATGTGTTACATGATAAAAGACCTGTTATACAGCATGCCCACACACAGCTCCACACCCGCGCACTAGCTAGGCAAAAACAACCACAAAATAGGCAGTTACAGCAATGCATTCAGTTACCTACACTTTAAATCAATAATGCATAAAGAAAGCCAAAACACTCAAAACAAAACACCCACACACACAATATATATATATATATATATATATATTCTTTTATTTATTTGTTTGTTTTTTGAATGTGCATAACCATACAGTGTTGGTCCCCACTGACACTCATATAAAAATACAAAGTATGGAATGCCGTATTCTTCGAAATCTAGTATTTTGTGTTTAGCAAAAGAAAGAAAATTCATACAGGTTTGGAACAACTTGAAGGTGAGTAAATGGTGGCAGCATTTTCATATACGAGTGCACTATTACTTTAAGCACAAAATTACAGCATTTAATAACATATTAAATTAAAAATAGAAAGAAATGCAGCCTTGGTGAGTATTTCATCTGAACTGTGAATTGAAAGACTTTCTTGTCATCCGTCCGCTTCTTGACAAATAAACCTTTTTTTTTTTTCCTTTTTCTTGGCAAGTTTTAGAGCATTGCTTTAAGAAATGTGTAATGTGTTCTTGAAAATGATTGTCAGAACTGGTCTTAAAACTTGTCTGAAACAGGTATTTAGATATTTAGAGGAAGTGGCTGAATGGCAGGTGGTCCGGCCTGACTGACAGTTTGTTTTGTAAGGAAATGTGAAGAATTATCTTGTATGCATCTTTACTGTAACAAAGACTCACACCGTCATTGCATAGGCAGGCAGATTGTGCTTTCTTTCTGTGTTACTGTAAACACCCAAATGCTTGTCATTCACTGTTCGGCCTGTAGAAAAGCCTGTAGATGCCAGTGGCCGTTACTGCTGCAGCATGTCTCCAAAATGATCACCTTCATAAGAGCTGTCAAAAAGACCTTACCTTGATGAGAGAACAAATCTAATTTAAGCATCTGAAATATTAAAATTATTATTAATATTAATACAGCATTATTTGAACCAAAGTCAACATGAAACAGCATTTATAATCCACTTTAAATTCATAACATAAAATAAAGAAACAAAATACTGAACAAACAAAAATTTCATAAAGTGGTAAAGCCACATTAATATTGCTACAATTTTGCAGTACTGTTTATAAAATGACAGTCATGTTGACATGATTTATTAGTTATTAGTTAGTTTAAAATACAGTAGAATAGAATGTTTTGTTCAACTGTTTTATGATAAGAATATTTAATTTCTAAATTAAATATGTAAATGAAATAGCCTGAAATTTAATTAAAAGAGAAACCAATAAAATATTGGCACAGTTTTTTTTTATTACAATTATTTATTTCAAAGAAATAATCATATTAATTATACTATTATTCATATTTATTTATCATGGTAATTATTATGTATTTAATAATAATAATAATAATAATAATAAATACTATGTTTTTTATTAAAGTAATGTGGTGTGACCAACAATTAGAACGATGTAAGTAAATAAACTAATAAATAAATAATCTCATATTATTTTACCTATTTAGGTTTATAGGACTATTGCAACCCAAATACATAATATAATAATATTTGTTACTTAAGAACAATAAGTTAACAAACTAATATGACGATTTCCACATGTCCAGAGAAAAATGTTATTACTATTTATTAGTTACTATTTACTACTATTTATTAGTTACTATTTATTGATCGATTACACCACATTCAAATCCATATATAGCCAAAATAAATGCATCTCTACATTTCTAAGATTTTTTTCGAACTGTATTTTTAAAACATGACCCATCTTCATCTTTTTGGTAAGGTTTCTATTTTTCAGGGTCTTTCATGCTGATTTGTGATGAAGCACAGCTTGGTTTTATAGGATCCTTTTATTAACATACACCACAAGCTTTTTAATGTTTTAATTTTACACTTTCTTGAGAAGTGTCCCATTGGGATGACCAGCCCATCACGTCGCCACATTGTTATACTTGAGGGTGTGTGTGGCCCAATAGTCCCATAGAGAAAAGAATTAACGACGCTGAAGATTAAATTAAAGCCCTGGCGGACCCCAGGCCTGCTATGACACATCTGGAGTTGCCGCCAAACATCAGCATGCTCAAGGACATTTCAGAGACATCACAGGCACAAACCCTGAGACTTAAGATGAAATCAAGGATATAACCTGATATTAAGCCAGTAATAGTTCAGAAGCAGCATATACTGTAACATAACAGGCAGCTCAGCTTTAAATGATTACAGAAACTTTGGTCAGCTACTACAGACAATTTATATGGGGTTATTTACAACACATGCAACTGGTAAACATCTAAAATTTTTATTTTAGACTATTGGAACAACTTACAAAGACTCTTTAATACCAATAAAATTTCCACTGGGCTCTTTATGTTTCCACTGCAGTTTAAATCTGATTCTGAATATTTGAGCTGAGACTATAAATGAACATGAAGAGGCACCATAAAAAACAGAAGCTTATGTGAAGGATCTGCCATAAAATCTGAGGTCATTAAAACAAAGAAAAAAAAATGAGGCACCGCATGGCAAAAGAGCCAGATTGAGGTAGTAAATACCTGCTCCTTCCCCCATGCTGAGCTTAATAGAGGTGGAGTAAACCCTAATGTCATCTCTTGGCTTTTTTGTAAAGAATTAGACATGCTCCATAACTCTGTCTCATTACATGACCAAACAGCATCTGACTAAATAATCCACTACAGCAAAAGCATAACATCTGCTTGTGAATTAAGATAAGATTTGGGTTTACTGCAAATGTTTTTCACACTGCTCAAAAAAATAAAGGGAATACTTAAACAACACAATGTAACTTTAAGTCAGTCACACTTCTGTGAATTCAAACTGTCCACTTAGGAAGCAACACTGGTGCAGGACGTTTGGCTCTTGCCAAAGAGCACTAAGATTTTCAAATTCACCACTGGCGCTCTTCACAATCTTCACACAGGTTCACACTGAGCACATATGACAGATGTGACAGAGTCTGAAGACACTGTTCTGCTGCCTGCAACATCCTCCAGCATGACTGGTTTGCCAGTGGGTCAGTAATGGTGTGGGGTGGCATTTCTTTGGAGGGCTGTTTTCACCAGAGGTTGTCACAGAGTTCCATTAGATACTGAGATGAGATCCTCAGAGCCCTTGAGACCATATGCCGGTGGCATACTTTATTCAGGTCTGGGAGGAGATCCCTAAGAAGACCATCCACCACCTCACCAGGATCATGGCCGGGTGTTGTAGGGAGGTCACTTTGAGCCCCATTTTGACTTGTTTTAAGGACATTATATCAAAGTTGGATCAACCTGTAGTGTGTTTTCCACTCGTGTGACTCCAAATCCAGACCTCCATGGGTTAATAAATTTGATTTTCATTAATAATTCTTGTGTGATTTTGTTATCAGCACATTCAACTACAAAGTACAAAGTATTTAGTAAGAATATTTAATTTAATCAGATCTAGAATGTGTTATTTTAGTGTTTCCTTTATTTTTTGGAGCAGTGTATATTTGACAAAAGTCAAAGTAACTTAAGTAATTCAAATATAATTATGATTAACCTTTTAACATAGTGTCTCATATTTTTTTTATTTTTATGCTTTTTATTACTTTGTATGACATCACAATTACATTGGACAAACCATATGCATTCTGCTTAAGTGATTTAGCACACATGCTAATTCAACACCTGTCCAAGGTTGTTAAAACAATAGTTATCAGTACATAAAAATATTAACAATGAAAACAAAAATACCAACATAAAACTATGACTATATCTCATAATTATTGCATGTTATGCCATAGTTATGACTTAATTTTGATATCTAATTTTAAATTTCCGTGCCATAATTATGACTTTGTATCTTATATCTCATGCGTTTGATGTTTTATGCAGTAATTATGCTATAATTAATTCAAACAACATTTAAATAATTGTACGTCCTTTATTGTGTTGCATAGTATTTTTCTGGTTGGGTCACTCTTCACTGGAACACCATTTATGGGCAGACTCAGCGTGTACTGACTTGTTTGACAAGCGGTGTATAAGGTTGTTACATGTTTGTTCTGTCTGTGTTTACGTCATTATGAACAACAGACTTGACAGATTGAACACTTAAAAAAGACAGAATGAGATTGTAGTTCAGCTGTTTTGTGTAAATAAACATTTAGCATTTTTGATTTGTAAACCACTGTGGTGGTAACATGTTATGTCATATGTGCAATGCAATACAAAAATGATAATAAAAAAAGACAAATATTTGATTTCATCATGCACATACTGCACTTACAAAGCCACAAATTTGAACAGAAGCCTCTCGCCTCGAGGATGACAATCTGTCTTGTGATCAACAGCGCCCTCCAGAGGTTATCGTCAGTCTTCATCTTTATTGGAGTACTGTCTTTTTTAGGTACCCACAAAAGAAAATTTAGACACTGTTAATGGCTATGTTTAAAAACCTTTGAATCAATTTATATTATAATATCTATCTATCTTTCTATAGAGATTGCTTCAGTCTAACGTTTCACATGATCCTTCAGAAATCATTTTAATATGCTGATTTATTATTTTATGTTGGCAAAGTTTGGCAAATATTTGTTTTTGGAAACTGCAATATGTTTTTCAGAATTCTTTGATTAATAAAAGAACCCAAAGATCACTGTGGCTGAGCTCCAGAGATGCAGCATGGGGTGCTGTGTGTACATTAATGAGGGAACAAAAAAATATTTTTTTTAGGAAATGGCTGCAGTATAACAAAAAGTATAAAAAAAAATCTGAATACTTTCCATACCCACTTTATATATATATATATATATATATATATATATATATATATATTATATATATATATATATATATATATATATATATATATAATATATATATATACCTATATGACACTTTACATAAAGATTAAATTATACATAGTATGCTATTAATTCAATAATGGTAAATAATGCTGAATTTTTCAGGATTGCTGGTATCTTCAATGGATTGTTTACAACAAAGGCAAAGATTGACTACAATTAAGTAATTACACAGGTTAGTAATTAGTATTTGGTCTATTGTTTATACTTAAATTATATTCAATTATATAGTATAATTTCCATTTAGTATATAATAATTGTAAGGCAAGACACTACATGTTAAACATGATAAAATAATAAATAAATAACAGATATTAACACACTTTCTCCAGGTGATTAATCACAGATCACACAATGATGTATATAACGTATAATATTTCAACAATATTTTAAATCTGTACATTACACACATTTGATATTTATAAAAGCTTTAGATCTCAAGCAGGACCATTTTTTTCAAACCATCTTTTTAAAGGTCATACAGTTTGTAGATGAATGAGATATGAGTGGACTTCAGGTTATCTCTACAACAGGAAAGGACGGGGTGTCCTGGGGATTTTAGTCCATTTTAGGGGCCATCTGCCTGAGCAGCAGGACGTCCCCTCAAGTAAAAGGCAAAGTGCAAATGATTACGCTCTTTAGAGAGCAGGAGGTGGAATGAGCAAATTGTTAAGATGTAGAATTCAGACTAGATGTGAATCGTGTTAGCGGGGGTCATGGAGAGGCGTGTTGGGGGATTTTCCATATTTAAGTATAGATAGTGGGCAGATTTGCACAACCTCCATCCATGTCCTAATTAAAAATGGGCGGATTATCCTAAAAACATATTAATATTCATGTGGCCCCAAAGTGCTGTTACATTGGGCCACCCTTGTTAGGTGAACAAATGAGCTAATAGAGTCATGTGACTGCTTATCGCTTGTTGAAAAAATTGCTTTAATCTTTTCATTTTAAAAAATAAATCTCTCCCAAGCCTCATGACATCCGCCTAGAGAATAAAGACAGGGAGGAGGGTGCAGCCCGGGCCTTGTTCAGTGGATCAATAGAACAGCAGGGGCCAAAGCTGCCCAACACACACATGCAAGAAAGAGGCCCAACTGTTCAAACCAGCCACCAGTACAAAACATATGCTTGTGTTTATTTAAATGAAAGGATGTCATAAGAAAACATGCAATGCGCTTAAAACAAAGTATCATTTATCAAACAATGTTATGGGTATGAATGAGACAGAGAGAGAGAGAGACATCAAATGGAGCCCCCCTCCACTGCCGGGCCCTGAGAATCATACTAAACTTTATATGAATAAATAAATATAAAAAAATTCTTTGTGTTTGGGACACTGTGAGAATAAAGACTGTACACCGTAAGTTTGAAAACGTTTATCTTAAATGTTTCATATGAAGTGTATTCCCTACCAGCAGAGAGCACCATATCACAGAAAAACTGCTGAACTAAAATCACCTGATTTGAAGCGACTCAGTCACACAGGGTTTATTTTAATGTTATGTGTATGTACATTTATTTTTACTTTAGAAAGTTATTGCAGTAAAGTTAGTATGATGTTTGACATTCATTAGACATTCAGTTTTATATTATGACTTTAAGTGATATTGAAATATGTTCTTAGAGTTTTTTTTTTTTTCACTAAAATGAAGTCTTTATCTGAGTTAATACATGCTGAATATTTTGCACACACCACCAGCTTGACTGGTGTTTGGATTCACATTTTTAATGTGCAGTGTTTCTGAACCTTTACTCATAAAAACCCTGTGTGTGTGTGTGTGTGGCAGAAAAATAATCATTAGCTCATCATGCTTTTGAACAGCAGTAACAGCTATGAGTGGCCTATAGGAATTGGAATTTACAATTTCTTGGCAATATGTGAATTTACAATAGCTTTGCACAGTTTTGATCTGTTATGTTTGTCTGCAGGTATATACCTGATATCACTGTATATCCGTGAGAAGACAGTGCTGTGATTTTCTCTGGCAAAGGTTCTGATGAGCTGAAACAAGGATACTTTCATAAGGTGCATGCCATTACGTTCTCAATTTACATTTACAGTAAATCTTAATATTTTTACAAGCTACACTACACAATTTTTTTACACAGCTACACAAGTTACAAATGTATGACTGTCATGACATTGGATAAAATATCAAATTAAATAGCTTGTAAAAATTAATTACAGAAATGGTGCAGAAAACTCAAGCTGGTTTATTATGCAATGCAATGATAATCTGGCATTTTAGTGACCAGACACCCCAAAAAATATTTGGACACTTTTGAGACATTGCTATCATATGTTGTTAGCTGTATTTTGACTTGATTGAATGTTTGGTCTGCTGTTGATTTAGGTCACCTCAAGTGGGTGCTCTCGATTTCGGGTCCCCGTTACCCGTGCAGTTGATTATTTTTATAAACTGACTATTAAATAATTTGCCTGATCGAGGCAGGATGGTGTGGAGAAGCATCTCTTGAGGGAATCATTTAAAGATGAGATTCTCTGAAGAAGGAAAGAGGCCTTCAGTGTTGACATGACATCCATAAATAAATCCTGGAACACAAGACTGGACAAAAGAATTACAAAAGAATTTTACAAAAGAATTTTACACATTTTACAGGAATTTGTTAGTGATACTCGAAATCAAAAAGAAAAAGAAAGAAAGAAAGAAAGAAAGAAATTGCTGACAAGTATAAGATATAGCCTCATTTGCCCGTGAGAATCCTGCAGGAAGCGCATAGTTGAATTATTCTTACATCAGATGGAATAATTCAACGTCAAAAACTTATTTTGATGGCAGATTGAAGTCCATAAACGTGCTTCTTATCACAGGCTAGAATCTGTGCTAACTAAGTACAGGATTCACACAGGTACAGTGCCTGAACTCATTAATCCACTAGATATGCATCATGGAATATAATTCCGCCTGGAATTGTAATTCCAGGTTTTTAAACATAGATGGCGACAAAAACTCACAGACTGCAACTTTAATCTGTGGCAACGTTTTTTTTCCCCCACTTCATGTGCCAGGCTCTTTGAAGTTAAACATTGTCTAATGCAATGATGTGTAAAATGAAGGCTTTACATTGCTGAACTCAATGTTCAGTATATTTATATAATTAGTAAATATATTATATATATATATATATATATATATATATTTATATTGAATGTAATATAATCTATCCACCCGCCCTCTCCAATTTCTTCAAGTTTTATATTTTATTTTTTAACAGTCCAAAAAAACACAACAAAAACCACAAAACGTTGTCAACAAAAGAGTTTCATACAAAGATTCAGAAAACTTTATACTCTGTTTATAAATGTTTCAAATTGAAATGATTTTCTTTCCTGTACGTATAAAAATTTTGACATTTTGAAATGGTGTTTTTTGACCAAACTGTTTTGGTCTCCATTGACTTCCATTGTATGGACAAAAAATACTTTTTAAAACATTGTCTTTTGTCTTGCACAGAAGAAATAAAGGCATATAGTTCCTTTTCACGAACTCGAACTGCATCCGAAAATGCTATGGGAACGCCTCCAGCGTGACTGCGCTTTGAAACTGCTGAATGTAGATGGGTGATCCCCTTTCTCCTTCCCGGCCAGGCAGATCGAGAGACATCTCTCCTAGGTTTGAAGCGCCGCTGATACCGGCTTCTTCTCGTATCTCACTCATCTTCCTCCGAGGAGATTGATGTAGTAAGTTTACAAAGCAGCCAACCATTTCAGCCCCCCGGTTATGAGGAGTTATTAGTGGTGGTTACCCATGCAGTTGAGCAATTAAACTTAAGACTGGCCGGAGCCGCCGCCCTCTGACAAATCACCTAGCAGGCTGACGGGCAGGTTTTGCCCCTGTTAATTACGGCTCCCGCTGATCACCTCGGCTCTCCTCACGCTGTACAGCCGCCTCTGAGATGCGTCTGAGGCAAGCTAGAAAGCCTGCTTCCCCCAAGGGGGATGATAGTGCAGTCTACCCTGCCCTCTCCTGGCAAGCCAGGGGTGGTGCACTAGTTTCAGCTCTGCTCACCGGAGACCAGTCCCGAGGTTCCCTTAGTAGAAAGTTTGGCTGTATGGGTCAGCCTACCAAACACTTCTCTTTGGGTTTTAAATATTACAATGAAGCTATATTGCATTCAGTTCGATCTGGCACCTCCTCGATTCAACGGGGTTCAGTTCACTGTAGTGTGTCCCGAGCAGACACTGGTTTTACAAGAAGAAGTTAAAGGATTATTAAGCAAATGGGCCATCGAAGTGGTTACGCTTGCATCAATTAATTCGGGTTTTTACAGCCGATATTTTGTGGTCCCAAAAAAAGATGGAGGGCTGAGGCCCATTTTAGATCTCAGGGAACTGAACCGCTCAGTCAGTCGGCTGAAGTTCAGGATGCTTACACTAATGGTACTTTTCCACTGCGTGGTACGACTCGTTACGGCACGGTACGGCTCACTTCGGCTCGGTTTGCGCTTCCACTGCAGTTTAGTACCGCTTTAGAGTGGGCG
>JAUCMT010000036.1:19390124-19407640 GCA_032357475.1 Enteromius thamalakanensis
GCCAATATTCATTGGCCTTTTGTATAAAGCTCAAAGGCATTTGGTCTCTCTGGCGAGTTCCCATATGTAACGTCTCCATTCCCTCCTTCAGGGAACGTGGGTTATGTCGAACCTGTGTGTTTTTAAATTAAATTAAGTGGTTAAGTATTTTTCCCTGGGTTATTTCCTAGGGTGGCGTAGTCAGATATTCACAATTAACTTTAAATCTTAAACCCCCCCTCGCTGTCACATTCTGGTGTAGTCTTTTGGAAGACGTGAGTTGTGTTGTGTGATAATATCTGTTTCAGATAATAGCAGTCCCTCTTTGTGGTGAATCGGCGAAGGTCAAATTGATATTGCATTTTGTGGTTGGTGTCTATATATTGGCAGTTATGGAGGACGAACTCCGTCAGTTAAGGGATTTGGTAGCACAATTAATAGCTGAAAATGCAAAGCTGCGGCAGGACCACACCGGGTCCTTCTAATATTTCTATTCCTATGGTTGCAGATCCCCCACCCAGTGGTGCTGGTTATCAGCTGCTGAGCGTTTTGTTTTCGTGCCGCTAGAACATAAGTGCCCAAAGTTTAGCGGCCAGTCAGGCATCATTATATTTGGTGGAAAAGGCCCAGGCTTGTATGCGTCTTTGTCATCTGTCTATGGCTGATCGAGCATTCTTTCTGTTTGATCACCTTGAGGGAGAGGCAAGAGAGGAAATACGCTATCGGTCTAGGAACGAGAGGGAGGATCAGGATCAGATTATTCAGGTATTATGTGAATTATATGGCTGTATGAAATCTTATGTTGCGCTTCAGGAATCATTCTTTTCCAGGAGAAAGCAGGATGGGGAGACTTTGGTGGATTTCTGGTGGAGTGACTCCTCATGACATGCCTAATGCTGCGATTTTTGTGAGAGATCAGTTCGTCGAGCATGTTAATGATTTGGTTTGCGACGTGAACTTAAGCAGTTAGTGCATCATCAATCCACTTCTACATTGTTTGATGTCCTAAGGTATGCCTGGGGGGGTACAGGGTTGAAGCCAGTCTGTTTCATCTGCCTTTGGAATTCAATAATGGGTACAGGCACATCAGAGCGTTAACAGTAGCAGTTCAACAACGTCAGAATTGAGTGATCTATAGGATATACTGTAAAAACAGCAACAACAATTAAATCAGTTAACCCAAAATATGGCTCAGCTTCGAAATACTCAGACGTGCTTACAGTAATTCAAGCCTAATTTAATTTGTAGCAGGTGTCAGCAACCTGGTCATTTTGCCCGAGAGTGTGATGGGCAATGAGTATTGGCCCATCCACAACCAGCATGTGCAAATTCGGCAGTTGGGAGAGGCGAACACCCATCACCTGTGCAGCCATCGGAAAACTAGCTACCACTGAGTCGCAGAGCTAACACTTGGTTGTGAAGAATACAGTCTCCACCAATTTAACTGGTTTGATTTTATGTCACGATTTAAGGTTTATGTGTCCGCAGCTTGTTGCATATATGGGTGGGGTTTTGGTACCTTGCCTGGTGGACACTGGTTCTATGGTGTCCACCATGACTGTAAGTTGTTTCATAACGAATTTTGGACGTCGGGCGTGGCGTGTCCCAGGTGGCACCATGAAATTTGTTGTTGCAACTTGCTCTGCTCAATATTCGGGCAGCACTGTACTATTTGAACCACCAGCTACTGGTCTACCTGCAGGTTTGTTGGCCTCCCCTGCACTTTTTAAGGGAGCATGGTGGCACGGTTTATGTGCCTATCGTTAATGTGGGGACTGTAGATGTAGTACTGTATGCTAGCACTGTCATTGATATGGTGAATAAGGTTGTTGTAATTAGCCTGCCTCCAGGAGTCACAGAAGTGAACATCGTTTCAGCCACTGCCACTGCCCATTGTGTGCAGGATTCACCTGCTGTGCAGGAGCAGATAGCCTAGATGAATCTATCGGTGCTGTCAGAGGAGGAACAGGGTAGGTAAGGGTGTTACTGGAGAAGTATATGCCCGTGTTCTCTGTAAATGATAGAGCACAAATTTAATCTCCCATGATATCCCCTTATTGGATGGAGTTCCTGTTAGGCAGCAGTTCCGACATATTCCTCCACCTGAGTATCAGGTTGTAAAGGCACATATCAATCAATTGTTGGAAACTCAGGTAATTAGAGAGAGCTGTAGTCCTTATGCCTCTCCTATAGTTTTGGTCAAAAAGAAGCATGGAAGTCTGTGCATGTGTGAAGATTACCATCACATAAAATACAAAGACTAGGAATGATGCGTTTCCTCTACCGCTGATTGAAGAAACTTTGGACTCGCTGGCTGGGGCCCAGTGGTTTTTCACTATGGACCTGGCAGAGGGTACAATCAGGTACCTGTGACAGAGGGGGATAAGTTTAAAACTGCCTTTTGCAGCCCCCTTTGGCCTTTTTGAGTGGAACAGGATGCCGTTTGGATTATACAATGCTCCATGCACCTTCCAATGTCTTATGGAACAGTTGTTTGGGGATCAACAGTACCTTGATGATATCAATGTCTTTTCCTGGATCAACATCTAGCTCGGATGGAGGTCATCTTGAGCTGTTTACAAACTGAAGGTTTGAAGGCCAAACTTTCCAAGTGTGTCTTCTTTAAAAAGGAAGTACATTACATAAAGTGCATAACATGTTATTTCTGCAGAAGGGGTTTCAACTGACCCTGGTAAGATAGAGGCAGTTGCACAGTGGCCTCGTCCCACCAGTGTTGGAGAGTTACACTCCTTTTTGGGATTTGCCAGCTACTACCGGCGTTTTATGGAGGGGTTTGCCAAGTTTGCTGCCCCTCTCCATAAGCTGGTAGCTCAGTTGGCTAGCTCAAAGCGCCCAAAGCGGGATGTTCATGATTTTGCTGGAGCAGTGTAGTCAGTGTAGCTTTGAGGCGTTAAAGGGGAAATAAACTACAGCTCCTGTGCTCTCCTATGCAGATTTTTCAAGACCTTATATCTTAGAGGTTGATGCCAGTCATGGGGGGCTAGGAGCTGTTCTCTCACAGGAACAACAGGGTAAAGTACGGCCGATCGCTTATGCCAGTCGCAGTCTTAGGCTCACTGAGCGAAGTCCATCCAACTACAGTTCCATGAAATTGGAGTTGTTGGGGCCCAAGTGGGCCATGACCGAAAAATTTCGACTAGAGAAGTGCATGAGGTGTGTCCAGGTATGGCTGTCCCAGTAACATTGCAGCAAGCCACCAAAGATGGTGACCCTGGTTAATCAGGTTACTTCATTTCCATGTACTCCGCTTAATGACACGGGTGCTCAGCAGGTATCAAATCCAGTCATAAAGGAACTGTTGATATTCTGGAAGCGTAAATGTCCCCTGAGTTCGGAAGAATGTAAGAAATTGTCGAGATTGGCTGTTGTATTGCTCCGGCAATGGGACGGCTTGGTAGAAGTAGATGGGGTGCTCTATCGGCGTGTGTTTTGCTCCGAGGGTGGAGAGGAGATCTTTCAGGTGTTATTGTCAGCAGCAGAGATTATGTCTTAACCCAACTACATCAACAGCATCAGGGGGTAGAGTGCACCTCACAACTCATGCGTCAGCCCTGTTACTGGCCAGGCATGTCCGCAGACATTGTACGTTGGTGCCAAGAGTGTGAACGTTGCCAGTGCGCTAAAAGCGTTCCCACTGCCCCCAGTAGCTTTAATGGGACATCTATTCATGTGCCAGGAGACTTGTGTTGAAAAGGTGCAGTACAGGTCTGACATATGAGATTGTGACATGGTCCAGATGCCTGGACTTTTTATCAGCAGACAGAACTTTTGTAATTGCTTACCCCTGCTCCAGGAATCGCTCAGTCATTTGCTGTCATGATCCCCAGCGTGTGGCTGACTCAGTGGTGAGCTGGCAGACCGAGCTAAATTTGAACCAAGTTTTCTTCTTTTTCACCAGGTATAGGAGAAGCTGCTGACCAAAATGTGCCACTTTTGCGAGCCGCTCTGAAAGCTTCCTTCTGACCTCACTGTACATTCGCGGCAGAGCTTCTGATGCAAAGTACTTGCGATTGGGTAGCTTGTATCTTGGGCCAATTGTTTTATCAGCGTTTTAAAGCCCTCTTTTTCCACCATTGCTATAGGAACCAGGTCTTTAGCAACGTGATACGTTACTGCATTAGTTATATTGTGCCACTTCGGGTAAAAGATGCTTCCATGTGGGATTGAATGTAATACCAAACCAAAAATATAGAAAATCGATTAGACATGGTGTTCTTAGTAGGATTATGGTATGGGCAGGCGCATCTTATAGACAGAGAACACAGGTGCATTTTTATTGTTGGCATTTTTAATGCACAGAAATACCGTGATGAGAGCCTGAGGCCCATTGTTGTGCCATTCATCCATGACCATCACCTCATGTTGCAGAAGAAAAATGCATGTTGCAAGGATCTGTACACAATTCCTGGAAGCTCAAAACATCCCAGTTCTTGCATGAGCAGCATACTCACCCAGTGAGCATGTTCAAGATGCTCTGGATCAGTGTATACGATAGCGTGTTCTATTGTTTTATCAGCGTTCAGTTCAAAAGCTCTGATGGTATGGGGGTACATTAGAGCATAGTGCATTAGTGCATTAGTGTTTTAGAAGGCACTTTTTGCATGTTTATGAATGCTTAAAGGTATAAAAGGGTTTTAGAGCAACATATGCTCCCCTCCAGATGATGTTGCAAAGCCACATACTGCAGCTATTACAACAGCATGGTTTTGTAGTCCGGGTGCTGGACTGGCTTGCCTGCAGTCGAGATCTTTCACCAATAGAGAACATTTGGCGCATCAGTAAAAAGAACTGGCCATCTTCAGTTTATGTATTATATTATGTATTATCCTGTACTTCGACTGAAGATTGCACATTCACTGACTTTTACAGTCTTGCAGCAGTGGGTGACTTAGAAGGACTGAAGATTTGGCATTTAGCTGGTGCTGATCTGACAAGGCCCGGTTATGATGGACGAACACCCGTTAAAGTGGTGAGTTGAGTCAGATACAGTATTTTTGCACAGCACTGTAACCGAACAGTTGATTTCATCAGTGACATTTTATTCCTATTGGATATACAGTTACGAAACACTGTTGCGTTTGGTAAATAATGTGCAATAGTGTTCTGTGTTCTCAGAGTAATATCCTTAGGTTAATAAATGTCATAAATGCCTCCTGAAATCTTTCTTAAATGGATTTCTGTTACCTTCAGGCAAAAGCCGCTGGACACGAGGAGGTTGTTGATTTCTTAAAGCGCGAAACTCAGGTAGGGAACATTAGCTAATATAAACGACACTGACATGTCACTTTTTTACTAAATGACATGAGAGTGCACAATTTGAAGTCGTGCAACCTTTTTCTCTTATAACTTTTTAAATTAAGTTTTTAAATACATTTTGCTTTTGATTTTGATCTTAAAAATAGTTACTTTTTTTGCTATTGCTTTTTACATTTTACATTGTTTATATGTACTGTCATTTTTGTTTTATGTACTGGCTTCTTTCAAATAGTTCTGTGGAATTAAACTAATTGTTAGAAGTGCATGTGTTCCATTAAAGCTGCATATGTAAGAAATGCTGTTTGACAGATTTATAAGAACAAGATGTATGTTTCAGAACGTTTCAGAACCAATCTTAACTCTTTATCTTTCAGCATCAGACACAGAGAAGTGAGGTAGATACCATTTCATCAAAGTCATTTTAATCAAAGTAACTGAAAATAAATTTTTCACATTTAATGTGATCTCTCTCTCTCTCTTTCTCTCTCTATATACACACACACACATAGGATCCATCAATATTGCAAACACAAACTAAAAGCAACTGCTGCAAACAGTCATAGAATCGCTTGCCTTGTAATTGTAACAGGATTCTCTGACAAAGACACATTAGGTAATATGCTCATTAAGTGTTCAGTCTTTGGTGCATGATTAATGTGTATTTGAAATGACCAAAATCAGCAGTTCTAAGTTAACAAAAAATGCCTTGTCTTTTTCTTGCAGCCAGTATTTGAGGATGAGGTGTTGAGCTGTATATAGCATTCAGGTAAAGTCCTATTTTTCAGAGTTGTGCGTTGATCTGACGATGTCTGACCAATTAATGTTCAGAAATTAAAGATAAAAAATAAAAATAAAACTTGACTGGGTTGTGAATACGCATATATGCATTGATATTTCACAGATGGAGACACTGATCATGACAGAGCAGAGAGTTGAAAACAGCATTAAAGTTGATGATAGTGGACAACTGTTAAACATTAACATGTGTATCCAGATAATTCCATAAAATAACTTTTAACACTGAAATTTTCATATTTTTCAAACTGAAGATTGTATTATTGCTTTATTTGCAGGATTCTGCTAAAACATTATTGTCTTTCTGTCTTTACTCTAGAATGGCAAATATATCAAGTCCTGCTTTCTGTCAATTCCAATCTATGTACCTATTTGGCTAAACATCCTCTTAAAATACAAAGAGCTCAAGTCATGCTTAAGTTATTAGAAGTTCATCTTTCTAAGCAGTAAATGATAAGATATGAATATATGGTGATGTTGACAGTAAAATATTCAAACATTTATGTACAAACACATTATGCATGACTATATTATAGTACAGGAGACTGTAGTTGCTAATCTCAGACTATAAAACAATATGCCATAATCTCAATGTGATGTATCAGTCTAGAGTGAATTGTGATATTTGAATCTGTCATGACTACTATAGTTATTTATTGATTGCAGTGTTCTGTGTGTGCTTGCCTGCTGAATCTGCTGGATCACCTCAATAATGGTGTTTTTATGCACCATTTTCAGAGGCACAAAACAAAAACATAAAACTATCAATTATCATGTGAGTAACTATTAAATCGCTGAAAATAAACAAAAAGTGCATATTAAAGTAGAGGAATGTCTGTGTTTTTCTTGTTCTTTAGTATTGCTCTTCAGTAAACCCTTTTCTTGTTTCAGTCATTGTTTAATTTTAAAAGGGTAGGGGTACGACCAAAGTCTTGTTTCAGGATATAAATGTATTAAACATCGTTACAATGTAGCAATGTAACAAAGTGTTAATTAATTAAAAATATGAACAGAGAAGTGCATAACAAACAAATCAAATAATATTTATTTATGTAGCGCTTTTAGCAACACAGATCGTGTGAAAGCACTGAACATTTTAAACATTTGTTTAACATTTTTTTTAACATTTTGGCAACAGTTTGTTCAGAGATAAAAAAAAAAAGTCTTTATCTTTACAGAAAAAATAATAAAGTAGCAGCCTAATGCAAAGCATTTCTAGGAACCAATATCACAATGTTTGATGAGGATTTCTTGTTCCCAGAATGCTTTTTATGAGATCGTGAGATCTCAAAGAAGCCTATGAGAAGAAGCTGCCATTGTACTAATGTTTTGGATGATGGCTTATATGAAATATCAAGAAAAGTGTTGGGGTTGTATAGTGTTGAATACAATGTTAGCCACTGTTTCCTAAGTTCGTTCCTTGTGTTGTGTGCTCTAGAACTACACATATTTGAAAATGTTAACATGCACAATAGGTTCTTTAAGATTTTTATGATCACAGAAATTAATAGGAAATATTTTCATTAATAGGATCATATCTTTAGTGTGCTCAGTTTGACAGTCAACAATTTCTGATAATAAAGTACCTGTATTTTCTGACCAGTTATAAAAGTTAAGATCAAAGTTTAAATATTTTAAGATATTCATCTTTTTTGAGTTACAAACCCCTGGCAATAATAAAAAAGCAATCCAGAGCTGGAGAGGGAGACGAATGGTCACAGCCCAATGGAAAAATGTCCTTCTGCTCTGGGAACCTCCGTCTTTTAAACCTCATCACATGTAACAATCCACACCTGTCCTCTCGCCTCAGGGAAGAGAAAACCCGGAGCACCACCTAGTGGACAAATACAAAAACACTCTGGCCGTAACACAGGCCCTGTATTGTTTCCTATTCATGGTAAGTGCCGTTCAGTGCTGGGTAGTAACTGATTCATCCAAAACACTGAGTAAACATTATTGTTATTATATTGCATTTTACAATGCTCAAAATCATATTCTAGTTACTTTTTATGAATTACAACAGTACAGTAAATTGTAAGTAAATAATACATTATTTGTTTCTCCCTATATCTTCCTTGTAAACTATTTAGTAAATAATACAAAACAGTTGCACCCCTTCACCTATGTAAGCACAGACAGTGCATGATCGCCATGTCCTAATTAACAATGGCCGGCTAAGTTTATCAATACATTTAACCAGATGAGCTAATAGAGTCATGTTGCTGCTTAACTTGTTGAAAAAAGATTGCTTTAATCTTTAAAACCTTATGAAATCCTCCCAGTAAATAAAAACATGGCGGAAGGGGCTCTATAGTGGATCCATAGAACAGCAGGGGCCAAAGCTGCATACACAGACACAATCAGTCCAATTGTTCAAAGCAGCCTCCCCTCAGATGAACCCAAACATATGCTTGTGACCATTTAAACTAAAAAGTGTGCCATAAGAAAACATACAATGTTCTTAGATGCCAGTTTATCATTTAATGATGCTATGTATGAGACAAAGAGAGGTAATAGATGTTGTTATTCAGTGTGGTATTGGCATGCTAAACAATAATATGATAATACATGAAAAAAATACATGAAATATTTGGACATTTTTAAATACCTTTTCTACTATATTTTGCAAACGAGTTCATTCATGTTATTACAAATCGTAACTTTTTTGGGAAACAGAAATGCTCTAAAACGGCAGCTTTGCAAGACTTAACTTTGCTCGCAAAATAAAATGTAGCGTCACAGGAAGTATGGGCGGGCCCAGGCTATATCATTACCTCATCAGTACTAATAATGGTAGAGCTGCTGAAATTGGCATACATTTTATTTATTAACTGACTCCACTATAATTTCGTTTTAGAATTCTACTATGAATAGAAGGGTCAAAAGAACAGTATTCATTTTAAATAAATAAATGAATCTTACTGACCTCAAACTATTTAACGGTTTGAACAAGCACTATTGGAGGAGATAAAGCAACAGCACCCTAATTGGGCTACAGGGGGGGAAAACCTGCACTAATTATTATGTTTACCCAATAAGGTTTGAATTCTTTGCAATATCATTACCAACAGAATCATCACAAATAATGACTTTAGCTTCAAATTTATTGAACACTGCTCTGTCTGCCGCTGGTAGGCCAAACAGATGCAATACTGAATGAGTCTTTTCATATTTGTGTTTGAACAGCAGAATGAGACATGAGGCATTTATATAAAGGCAGGAAACCACATAAAAGAAACATTTAAAGCAAGTAACTATTTTTGTACTTTTGGACATTGTCTTTTTACACATGAGAACTTTATTGTACACAAAACATACTTATTGCCTTTTAATGTCAAAAAGACAGTACAGACATGTCAGTTAACTGATACATCTAAGAGACATCTATTTGACGTCTGCATTTACATCTGCAAGAAATATTATTTACGTTGTTTGCTCATCTGCAATACGTCTGTATGTCTTCTTTTAGATGTCAAATAGAAGTCTATAAGATGTCTTTAAGAAGTTTATGATTTAGAATGCATTTAAAACTGACATCTGTAAGACGTCTGCCAGACGTTTTTAGCCAGCAGATGCTTTCCAGATCAAGAGATCTTTAACAGACATCTTGCAGACGTACGTGTGCCATCAAGCATAAAGCATATGCTTTTGTATTTTTATTGCTACAACAATTAAAAACATAACAATAAAACCATTTTGAAACCTTTTCTGAGGTGAACTAAAATTCTACCGTGAATATTTAAGAACACGAAACTCTGAATTACAGACAAACACAGAAAAACACTGGTGTTCCACAAAATTTTAGATAGCAAACACATAGCTTTCGACCGTTAATCTCAGGGCAGCTGGTTGTTCTCCTTCAAAAGTTCACGGTGTATAGCTATGCACTCAAGGTGTGTGGATTGTCTGAAGCCCAAATAGAAATACACCAATTCCTTGGCTTATGTTGCCATCTGCCCCTCAGGTTTCAGGATACTGAGACATGTTAGTTTTAAAATAAGAAAACTTTTTTGGTTTGCTTCTCTGTATATTACACTGTGTAAAACCACATTCACATTAAGGTTACAGCACTGAGGTAACACTAAACTAGAAGACTTTACGAACACTGAATGATGCTTCAAACATCTAAACTCATTTAAAATCTAAACATTATATATTTCAAATGAGGACGTATTGTTTGACATCGTCTGAATAATGTGCTTGCATGTAAATAGTATGATCATCACAATACATTCATAACTGATTGCTTACTGTTTTTGGGACGGACAGGCTTAAGAGGTATGGCTTGTGCTCTTTATGTTTTGAGAGGATATTTGTTCAAGTAAGATCAATCAGCATTAAGTCTGCTAAAAATAAGAAACTGGACGGACAAATAATAGCAGCTCGCAGGACAGCCTCCTCAGGATCGTGGACAAGCGGCAAACTCAATATACTCGCCATTCTAGAGAACAGAAAGAGAATAATGTCAATTTAAGCACACTTCCACACAGTCATGCAATGTTTAATGTGCAAAATACAGATTGCAGACACAGTGTATGATTATAAGAAATGATCTGTATATACACATTTTAATGTTTAGCAGCTTGCCGATATCATTTAGGGAACAATAATGCAGGTTTTATCACTATTCTCCATTCTGGCCAGACCACACACACCATCTGCGAAATATCAACCGTATATTCAAAACCCAGTTACGTTGTTTTTCCCCCAGTTTATATTTATAAACATTAAAATGGTCAAAATGGTCCAATCACATCACAGCACAATGTAAAATATGACTGCACTTGAACAGTTAAACATCAAGTGTGCTGAATGCTATCCAGCTCAACACACAATTTACCTCCTCATCCTCCTCAAATACTGGCTGCAAGAGAAAGACGAGGGATTGTTTGTTAACTTAAAACTGATTTTTGGAAATTTCACTTGCACACCGATCATGCCACAAAGACAATTAGTGAGCACATTCCTTTACTAGTCATCACAGCAATGGATGTTTATGGTATAGGTGATGCCTTTCTGTATTGTTTTTCTATCAACTCACAACCCTTCTATTGTGACATGCACTTCCACATTACTCTGAAGCATGCACATTTTTAAACAGTATAAAGTAGTCAACATTCAAAGTGGATCAAAACCTTTCATTAAAGCTGTCCTAAGACAAGAAAAGGTATTGCTTTTCATTTTAGGACAACTTTGATGAAAGGTTTTGATCCACTACGAATGTTGACTACTGTATACTGTGTGTGCGTGTGTGTGGAGATGTTTCACATGAAATGAAATGACAGATGTTTTTGAATTTTACTCAAATGAATAAAATGCCTTAAGCTTCTGTTACCTCGTTACCCTCATCTGTCAGATGCTGAAAAGTGAAGAGTATCAGTAAACAGATCAGTTATTTAAAATAAGCTTAATTATTCTGAAACGCCTATTATGCCATTTTTAAGGCTCCTGATATAATGGGAGTCTCCTACAACAGCATTTAATATCACCTTATTTACCAGCGATTCTCAAACGATTCGTTCAAATCAGTTCTAAGATTCAGTTTCTCTAAACCCCTCCTTTCCGTGAGTCTACTCTTCTCTGATTGGTCAGATGGCCCAGTCTGCTGTGATTGGTCATTGTACCGCGTACAGCACATTGGAAACTATAGCCAATTGCTATAGTTCTGTATTTTGAATGCTCAATGGAAATATAAGCCTCCATTATTTATACTTACAGGCTGTGATTCAGTGGAGCCGATGGTACAAATAAACTGAGTGCTGAACCATCTTTTAAGAGTAAGGGTTGTGTGTATCCCGCACGCAACTCTCCGAGATTAGAGAAACAGTCCTCAATAAAATAGTTGGAATTATCCAAATATTTTATGCAGTGACATGTAGCCAAAACAGAAATGGTATTCAAATAACTAATGACTAGTTTCAGTTGTATTAACTTTCCAAATCGTTTACATTCACATACAGCTACATTATACACTTCATAAAAGGCAATATCGGAAATGGCATAACACGGGCACTTTAAATGTTTGTTCAGAATACCTATTATTTAATATTTAGCATTGTACCTGATATATATAACCGATTTATCTTATAAATACTTAATTAGTCAGTGGAAAGGTAAGCATACACAGTAATAACCATTACCATTACTCTATTTCAGTTGACAAAATTTTGACGTACAAATAACTTAACAAATTTCAGTAATGCACATGCCTTATAAACACACTTCAGACAGCATATTCCTTATGAATGCAACTTCAAGAAAATGCATGCACTTCCAAAAATGCATTACATCTCACAGAATTATAAAATATACCAGTTATTTAATAAATAACTGGTATATAAATACCAGTATTTATAAATTATAAAATAGACCAGTAAAATTGTATGAAAACTTAAAATAGTTTTAAAATGATGGTCAGAGCATCAATTAAAATATAACAACATATCATTATAAATGTGGGTGTTTTTTTAAAGGTATTTAATTTTTTTTAACTAGTTATTACTTTAAGTTCCATACCTGAGTATACTGCTTTAAAAACTCAACAACCTCCTCACATCCAATGGCTCTTGCCTAAAGATGACAACAAACAAGACAAAGCAACTCAACACCAAAACATCTTGCAAGTCCAATTATAAAGCTACATGAATGAAACACCACAGAAGACATTAAAAGGGGTCCAATTATGCTATTTATTTTTTTGCATTTTATTTAATGTGCGTTGTGTATGTTTGAGCATAAAAGAGATATTAATCTTAAAGTCTACTCCAAATGGAGGTATTTAGTTTTTTAAGCGGTTCCTTTTCTAGAACTACAACAAATGGCACAGTTGTACTATAGACTTGTTTTCTGGTATTTCATCTTGCATGTAACGTCATATAAAGTTCATGAGTAGAGCGCTGTTTTGCGTACAGTTACCAAGGAAAAAAAACATCTCTCCCACTCCAACAGCGCCCCCTGTCAGAATGGATTTACATATATGCAACCCTAAATTGTAATTTAGCCAAAAAACAAAACAATAACGTTACCACTCTAATATGCATGCATTATATATATCTTGCAATATCTGTGTGTGCAACGTTCTGCGTGATCCTTGAGTTCAATATTTTAGACACTGTCTAATCTGTTCGCCAATCACTGGGACAGCTAACCAATCACAACACATGAAGACGGGCCTTCATCAAACCTGGAACTAATCGAGCCATTTGTGCCAAGCTGGGGACAAAGGTATTGTAAAATGTGTATGTAAAAAAAAATACTATGTTTGTCGAACCACCAAGCATGTGCTGCTACACCAAGACTTCGAAAAAGAGTATAATAGGACCCCCTTTAATTGTTTAGTTATAATTCTCTATTCCATACCAATCTCAATTAACTCACCACTTCAATGGGTGTCTGTCCATCATAACTACACATGGTCATATCCACCCCAGCAAACTGCCAAATCTGCAGTCCTTCTAAGTCGCCACTAGCTGCAAGACTGGAAAACACACATTAGATGCTCCAAATAGGCAATCATGAACCAAATGTTTGTAAAAGCAGTAAGAGAAGAAGGAACTGAGATTAATAGTTTATATGTAAATGAGACCTGCACAACTCCGTTCCAGCATTTTCCATTTCTTCCCGGGAAAAATGAGCTCCAGTTTTTCTCAGCAGTTTCACAACTTCCTTATGCCTAAAAGTTACACACACTGTTACATACTTCTTGACTGAATTTACCCTTTTGACTGAATTTATCATTTTTGTTTCATGAAAGGAAGTAGATCATTTTGCTAACACCGGTCTAGTTTACAGGCTTACAGGAAACTAGGCTTACCTGAAGCGAACAGCATTGCGAAGAGGTGTGTCACCAAAGCGATCCCTGGCATAGACAGTGGCCCCTTTACTCAGCAGATACTCCACCACTTTCAGATGGCCCTCACACGCAGCGATGTGGAGGGGAGTGCGGCCATCATAATCTGCTAAGCTTAGGTCAGTACCCTATACAGAAGAAAGTAGTTATGTTCTATATTGTGTTTTGCTGGACGGCATTTGGCAGTGCAAACCTTTTTTGTTGCATGTTCCTAGATCATTTTTAATATGTTCAAATACAAAAAAGCAGAATGGAATTTGAATAAATTGCAGGCATGACTAAAAACTGCACAACCCATAAAAGCACCATGGCTTAAATGCTGAGGAAGATTTGAACAGGAATCAATATCTTACCATTTCCCTTATGGCCTCCAAAACCTCAATGTCTCCAATCTTAGCAGCAACACAGACCAGAGTGGGCATTAGTGCATCTCTTACGGCTTCAAGCTCCTGTGAACATTAATATTATATAGAAATATTATAAATAATACAGCATAAGGCGTGTTTTTAGTAATCAAATATTATATTACACAAATATTATAATATATGTGTTTCTCTGTGTGCGTGTGTTTGGCAACTATGCTTTATTCTTTAATTTTTGTTGTGTTGTGCATGAGCTTCATCATAGCAGCACAACTTTATACAGTACATGTATTATATACAGTCGCTATCTCCACTATTTGCCACTTAGATGTAATAAAATCAGAATAATACATTAATACGCATTTTCGTGCTCAGTTTCCTTCGGTTATTGATGTTTTGATCAAGTTACTTTTCCGATGTTAATGAAAGTGTTACTGTTTCCCTGTGTCTATGTGCCGAGGTTTAACCCCGCATAACCCTGCCCAATTTAAACCCGGATTATTGTATCCTTAAAATGCAGATGACCAAGCAGATGGATTGCAACTAAAATGCACAAAATAAGCAGGTGTATTTATGTTTGTGTGTGCGTGAGCGTGTGTGAGTAAGAGAGAGAGAAAGAGAGAGAGAGAGAGAGAGAGAGAGAGAGGGGGGAAGCAAGCATGTGTCTGTCAAGCGATTCTGTTCTCCTATCAAGCTTGAACTGATGGTAAAACTAACAACAGTATTAAGTCATTCTATTTATTTTGAAAGCTTAAAGCTTGCAATTATTGTAAGGAGTGTTACATTTATGACATATTCTCTTCCACCAAATACAAAATACAAAATAATGATGTTTAAAATAGAATCATATTACCCCTCTACCATGTAAAGCTACTGTATAAAAACTCTTAGGGTGGGAATTCATTATTCATACATTTTAAATTATTTGCACACACCTGCATTTATTTGCCCCCTATTTACTAAATTAACTATGCAAATGTGGTTACAGTGCACATACGGCCAAATCTTGATAGTTAACACTAAAACTGACTAAACTGAAACAGCTACTTGTGTATAAGAGGGGTGTATAATTGTTATTTTAACTATCTATGAGTCACTCACTTTGCAGTAAAAACAAACAAACATGACTTGACAGTCTGGAAAGAAGTTAGAATGGAAACTGCTCTGAATAAACACAGTAACGAAAGAATCAGTGCATGTCCAAGGAAGTGTAAGAGTGATTGGTTGTAATAATTTCACAATTTTTAAACCCCATTATTTTATCAACCTTATTTTAGTAACTCACAGGGTAAATGAAAGATTATGCATACATCTTGATTAGAAAAAAAGATATTCCAGCATCAAGGTAAAAATGGAAATGAAAAAGTTCATTTATGTTATTGCGACTTCTTACTGCAAAGAATATGCAGTATTCTGAATCGTTTTAGGAGTCAGATGTGCACAGAAACACACTAGATTCAATATAAAATTATAAAAACAAATTCCCTGAAAATAATCAGGATTTTATGAATATCGCACACCCCTATGTCTGAGTTTTCAAACTGCAAGCAAATAAAAAACTGGCACATTACCTCTTTACAGCTAATGCTGAGGGACTTGGCGATGACCTGAATAAATCGACTGTCACTGAGAGAAAGCTTTGCTCCGCCCACGTCAGCTATCATCTCACCACGCAGATTGCGACTCAACATCTTATAAACAAATAACAGCTTTCATTAATCATTTATTTAAATTCAGTAAAAATGTCTATCAGGTCTTCAGAAGAAAACCTTATAAAGAGGTTGGGAAATAAAACACATTATTAATATTAACATTAACAACAAAACTGCTTTACTGATTATTAATATTTAAAAAACAAGTCATGTAGTACAACCAACAAGCAAAAAAATAATAATTTTAAACGCCAGTATCATTTTTTTTTTACCTTTGCATGATAAAGGCAAAATATGTTCAAATCCTAACATGTCCAGTGATGTAACTCTCTCAATGATGAATTAACCATAGTTGTTTATGTTTTGTTTTTATATTTACTTGATGGTAACACTCACTTTTGTAAACATTTCTTAAAAAAAATATAAACTAGATCTTTTTTTTCTCATATGTCAGATATGGTTTCAAATTAAATTTTATTGACTTTTTCACATACCTTTTTCTTCTCTTCTATGCTAAGGTTTTGTTTTGCCAGCACATAGGAGAGTTTTGAAAGAGCAGCTTCTGGGGTCATATCACATCCAGCGACCAAACCGGCATCACTCAGAGCCTGACAGGTAATATTAAAGGATTACACACTGCTGCGATACACCCACATGAGGCTTTTCTTAATCAAACACCCGTACCTGGCCTGTGGCGTATGAGGTTGTGACCGAGCCCCTGAGGCATTGGGTGCAGTTGATAATGATGACTCCTCTCTGGGTCGCTTTACGGATCTCATCCAGCAGGTCAGTGCGGTTATCAGGAGCGTTACCGCTGCCGTAGGTCTCCAGTACGATACCGTCCATGGGAGGCTGCAGGAAGGCCCTGACCTGACGAGAGAGTGGATATGATCATGAACACGCACATGCGCCAAATGAAGAGAAGTGGCAATAATACGTGGCAAATAAAGGCAGACATTACCACACAGCCTTACTGTATCAGCAGTGATTCCTGGGAAGAGTCGCAGGAGACCCACATTGCGGTTCATTTGTGTGTTGATAGTGAATTTGGCGGTTGTATTGGCTCGCCACACAGTATCCCAGTTAACTAAAGAGAGAAAAAAAGATGCATATTGCATAATAATTAAAACAACAGGTCTAAATAAAACTAATAGCTAAACTCTCACACACACAATCTCGTCAGTAAAGTCAGTTCTTTGATTAGCGGCACTTAATACAGAGCCTTTGATCACTGACAAGCTACACAACATTGCGTTCGGTTTCGCATGTGATGCATTTGCAATACTGAATGCGATTTTGCGTAGCTTGTCAGTGATTAAATATGAAGGAGATTAAATTAAAATGAAATAATCCATGTGACATCAGGGGTTTAACTGGTATTTTACGAAGCTACAAGAATACTTTTTGTGCGGAAAGAAACTTTGTTCAACAGTTTATCTCCTCCATGTAAGTCCATAGCACCATTTTGGAGAGTATCACATCAATTAACTAGGTTATTTTTGTTTTCTTTACTCTTGTAGTGTAAAATACACTATATTACCAAAAGTATTCGCTCACCTGCCTTTACTCATTCTATGAACTGAAGTGCCATCCCATTCCTAA
>JAUCMT010000036.1:19417825-19424797 GCA_032357475.1 Enteromius thamalakanensis
AAAGAGCCCCCGAGACAGACATTCACACGCCAAGAGGAAGTCTTGAAAGACCGCAGGCTCTTAAAGAGGCCTCACAGCATTTACCAGACACACAGGAAAAGCACCGAAAACTCGCTGCTTTTGTCGCGTTTCTGTGGATTATTATAGAGGGTGGCGTTTTTCAAACCGGCACCACCCTACAACCGAAGCAAAAGCTCTGAAAATCGAGCTTTGACCTTTTCACTTCTACTGAAAGTTTTCAGTACGTTGTTTAATCAGCAACCAAGTGTTACCAGTATTCACTGAAACTGCATTTTATTTACTGTGACTTTGTGCCCAGTTTGTGCTCACATTATTAAACACGTGGTCTGTTTACTTCCAAATTTGACATTCCCAAGAGCCACTCTGTTTCACGTTTAAATCATTTACCACGTCAACCTTTTTCTTTTTGGAGGGGAGTAACCATTTATGAACAGTATACAAGATGGGGAAGATGCTGTCAAAGATATTTGGTAACAAGGAGATGAGAATATTGATGCTCGGACTGGATGCCGCTGGAAAAACCACCATCCTTTACAAGTTGAAACTAGGCCAGTCTGTGACCACCATCCCAACTGTCGGTTTCAACGTGGAGACGGTCACTTACAAAAATGTCAAGTTCAACGTGTGGGACGTGGGAGGACAAGATAAGATCCGTCCCCTCTGGCGACACTACTACACGGGCACGCAAGGGTTAATTTTCGTGGTGGATTGCGCTGATAGAGATCGCATAGATGAAGCCAGGCAAGAACTCCACCGCATCATCAACGACCGCGAGATGCGGGACGCCATCATTTTGATTTTCGCCAACAAGCAAGACCTGCCGGACGCCATGAAGCCACACGAGATCCAGGAGAAGCTGGGACTGACACGCATTCGGGATAGGAATTGGTACGTGCAGCCGTCGTGTGCGACCACTGGTGACGGACTGTACGAAGGCTTAACTTGGTTAACATCTAACTACAAGTCTTAATGACACTGGCACTGACTGTTTAGGACAAATAAACTCAATTTGGGGAAACAATCACATTCCCCACCGAATATTTGTGCTGTTTTGATTTAGAGTTACCATTTATTTTTGGTTCGTTTTCAAACGACCCTCTTTGAAACAACGTAATAAGTTTGGCTTGCTTTTAGTTTCCTGTATACTGTGACATACTCGTGTCACACACCATGGACTATTGCTTAAGATGACAAAGCATTCCTGAATGAAGATTCTCTATTTTTTTTTCTTTGTTTGATTGTAGGTTTTCTATATTTGTTTTCTTCAGCTACTTTTTTTCAGAGATCAGAGTAAAAAAAAAAAAAAAAAACAGTTTGTCTCCAGCAAACAGTCCAATCGTGTGTTTAAGGCATTTTATACCGAGATGTATCAAAACTGCCCAGGCATCCACTGTAGCAAAGCACAGTTTTGCTGAGGAGGTTGTAGCATACTAATTGTAGGTAGCTATGTGGTGTAACAGGTTTTAAACTGTGCCATAGTTATGATATCACTGACATCCAATGATAATCAACATGTAAATGAGTCCATGGAACATTTTATGCAAAAGTCTAATCGCGAAAGGCAGGCTTACCACAGACATAACTTATATTCACACAGCTTAATCGAACCGAGTGATGTCTTGTGTTCTCGGAAGCTTGAAAAACCACAAAAACTTTTTTTATTTGTCTGCATTGCAATGTAGCCCAAAACGAGTTCGTTAAAGAGACTTCACTTCTGAACATTGAGGGATGCCTTTTTGTAGCCCTTTTACCATTTAGGCTAATTGCATTGACCGGATTGTCTTTGACTTACACTCATGTGTCTCTACAAATGTGGGGTTGTTACATTCTTGCGTTTCAAGTGTAGTGCTTGCGGTAGAGTGGACTGAATTTGTCATTTTGGGGAGAAATGTTTCATTCTATTCATTTCCTCTTCTTTGCTTTAATCATTTTGAGAAACATGTACAGAAACAGCTATGTAATTGTAACTTCAAATTAAACTTAGTCATTTTAACGCTCTTAGTTCATTCTTGTTCTGACTAATTCATGCTGTCTTTGATGCCTATCGGTGCACTGGAGTTTCCACCGTCACGAAACGAGCCAAACCAAAGTCAGACGGAAAATGAATTTAGCGGCGCATCAAAATTCCTCCATTTCTTTTTAGTGTTGTTCTAGGTAGCACACACGGAAAAATCTTTTCGTATTTGCACAACATTTTCCAAACCTGGGACTCCGAGCACTTTGGAATCTGTAGCAGATAAGATTGTAAAGACTGGGTGTTGGGTTTAATGTTTGACCTCTTCATGTGTTCGCACACAGGACTCCAGACACCTTTCGAACATATGTGAACGGGCGCATTTTCAGCGAGTGACTTTAATTTCTGAAAGCCTACAGAGAGCGATGCCACAGTGCGGTAACCCTTAGATCCTCCTTTACCCTCTCGTCGTAAATATTTGTTATGTGAACATTTTCGTTTAATCTCCCAAAATAAGCTGTTTCAGGATTGAGCTGTTTTGAAGCAGGCAGGTTCCACACCCCCTCCAGCAAATCCCACTGCAAAAACAGGATGTCTCCCACTTGCTCTCTAAAGGCCGCACAGCTGCGAAACTGTTGCACACAGAGAAGAGTAATGGGCGGCCGGCGCTGGACGGCACAAATGCTGCTCTTGCTGACACAGCTGTTAATAACAAGTGCTGGGATCACTTGTTGCTTTGCGCGCCACCCTAAATGATTGTTAAACCGCTAGGCTATTTCTTCTGCTTCACACCGGAGTTCAAATGACTCACAGCCATATCAGTCGCTCACATTGCCGGAAATGTGCTTGACTGCTGACATATTGACGGTTGTTTTGAGTTTTTTCTCCACTTTTGCTGAAGTAGTGGTGCACTTCCGTTTTAAAGAAATACTGTACTGGTTGTATAGGAGTAGATGCAGATTTTCCGACTGTAATCAGTTCTGAGGGATCAAGCAGTTAGGGTTAACCTGCTGTTAAACCATTATAGAGACTTTTGTGTGTCATATTTACAAGGTCAGAACTGTTTGATTTACAGAGCAGGTGATTGTCACACACACCGTGTTTTATGGCTGCGTCTTATCTTTCTTATTTGGTATGTAGTTTGCCGAAGACGAGTTTATGAATAACTGTGTAGCTCACAAGTGTGAATGATATCATTTATTCCCTCTTTTTTTAACACGCATCTAAAAGAAGACTCTTTCTCACCAAGGGTTCAACTGATTAAAATACTGTAAAAACTAATATTTATCACCATTTATTTAAAATTTTAGCCTAACTTTCTGCAGCCATTACTGCAGTTGTGTATCTTAATATTGTGGAAAATGTTATAGGCACACTTATTCCACATAGAAAGCCTTTCTTTAGAGATTTTGATCAATTACATATGTCTCTGCTGAAAATGATATATGTTCAGTAAGAACCGTTTTCCCTCTATTTTCATATCAGCAGTTTTAGGGTGTGTGTGTTTGCCTGCTCAGGAACTTTTAGTGCAGAGCTAGTTTCATTGTAATATCTAAAAGGGAAGTGATCCGTGATGTCAGACCTGACTGTATTGTAGGAGCTTGGGTGGTGCTCATGTGGCTCTGCTGATGCTGGTGTTCAGCTAATGACACACATGCTATTAATAGTCTCCTCTTGTGTGTAAGGCAACACAAAATGCACACCTCGGACCACTTGTGCAGCCAACGTGGCCTTGATCATTTTTTTTTAAGGAGACTTATTTCACTTTAAATATAGCCTCAGACATGCTTTATATTCATATGCACTGCTTGTACCTTTAAAAAAAAAAAAAACAAAGAAAGAAACGGGTTCGGAGTTCTAACACTTGAGTGCAAAAAAATGCTTGTGCCGTCTGAGTCATGTTGTTCATCCACCCTCATGTGTTTCTTATTATTACTATAGATGAAGTCTGAGTTTCAGGTTTTATGTCATAGGTAATTAGATTGGAAGCAAAACACAAGATTACATTGTGTTAATAATTATGTTCAGCATTGTATGTCCGGCTAAATAGCATCTAACAATCAAAACAAACTAACTTTTCAGTATGAGTATATATGACTGTTTGAACAGCTTAATTATATGCTGCTGCATGTTAGTTTCTGTAGGACAGGTTTGGTAACTGCAATACTGGCATACAAAAGTGTTTTCATTTTTCTTTTTTTAACCATTGTGCATCAAAAAGGGAAACAGTTGTGCTGTTGATATTATTTAAAACTTTTTTTTGCCAATACTGTAGACCAAATCGGGTTCCGGTTCCAGTGGGGTTTGAATGGGTTTGTGGTTAAACACCTGAAATAAGTTGCCAGGGAGATGCTTAATTTCACCTTGCCTTACACAAAAATGTCATCACTTGTTGACACTGATAACATGGTGGAAATCTTTGCACATTAATATTCGCTTAATGTCTCCAATTAGTATCACTTACATCGATGCCTGGTGGATGGTTACTTAGCTTGTATGTTATGCAAAATGATCTTGCTACTTTTTATTTTTACATATTCCACAAAAGGTTTATTTGAATATTTTATGAAGGCACCAAACAAGCTCTGTCATATGTGGCAGAAGACTATATACAAATATAATCGCATGTGATTGTTTAAAGTTTTGTATTGCAAATATCTTGCTTTTGACAGCAGGAAATTAGCACAATGATGAACACTGACGATCTTATTAATTTAACGGAAAGCATACCTCACATAAATGTGTGCTCAGTACAGTGACGTATTAGTGCGTCTATGCAGTGTTTACATTCTGTGTACTCTGACCCTTGTGAACCTTAGCTGCAGATGTTCTCGGATAACACTGGATACGCAAACTCGAATGTTGGGAGAGGTCAAAGGCCAACCTCAAGGATCAATATTAGCAATGACGACACAGGGAACCGCCAGTAGACTCGGCTCTCAGGAATCTAATGAACATTTTGGGATATATTCCGCTAAAACCAAGCCCAGCGTGTACACAGAAACTCTTTTACTGGTTATTGTTGTATCAAAAAGCAAATCCGATTACTATTCATTCTCAAACAAGCCAGAACTGCTCTTTTATTATAGCCTTGCCTTTGGGGTTGGTCCTATAGGAACTTTTTTCTCACATCTTCTCACAATTTGACTTACATTACACAGCTGGAGGAATGCTGGCTGCGGAAGCATTCCTACGGGAATGTTTGGAATTCTGTAGCTGGATTTCCTGAGAGGAAAGTAGATGAATGGGAAGGTGGAATGTGAGAGTTGTTTCACTGTTCAGACATGAAGGATAGATTATGTAACCAATGGGGTGCCTCCCATGGTGACTCATTGACAGAGCTGTTAACCAGTAAGAGTTGAACAGAGCGATGCATTATTAGAGAACTGTTAAAAGGCCATTCTCGCCTCTAAACAATTTTGACCCTTTCTTTAAGAATTGTTAGATTCAAACTTGCAATTTGAGCAATAAGTGCAGAACTGCAAGATATACACTAGAGAATATTTGTCCCAATTGCAAGATTATATCTCACAATTTTAGAAGAGAAGAAAAGAACATGGTACGGTTGAACCACTGATGTCACTTGGACTAATTTAACAATGTCCTTAACCTTAAACATGTCAGTTATGTTTGCTTTTCAGATTTCTTCAAAAATACCACAGTTTGGGTGCAGAAGCTGTACAGAGGATTGGGAGGGCATGGGAGTGAGTAATAAATGATAGAATTATCATTTTTCCGTGAACTGTCCCTTTAAGATCCCGTAACCAATATCTAAAGCTGAGCTTTCATTGAAACCAATGGCTATTGTAACACCTGCATAGTGTTTCAATTTCTATGTCTAGAGTCTTTACAACATGGTGTCTTTTACATATGAGTCAACTCTGATCCAAAGCAAGTCAGTTAATTCGGTTGGCATTTCTTTCAGTTGTAACTCAATCTGGTGAAAGGGTGTAACTAGGCACAGCGCGGACCCACCCATTCTACACTAGAGCACACCAGACAAACTCATTCAAAGCCCTGTTTGATTTTCTCGTTGCTCTGACGACAGTCTTACGAGGCTCTTACTGTACAGTGTGAGTATGCCTGAGTCAGATCTTTCTCTTTCATTCTTGTGAGAGGGATGATCAGGACAAACCTGTCCTTCTGAGTTTATATCAGATGCCCTCATCTCTACAAGAACTTTGCCACTGCTGTGTGCATGATTACACGCATTCCCATTTCACAGAAACGTGGGTGAACTCTTTTGATAGGACATTAGCAACCATAGCAACCTGGAAAAGACCTAGAAAACCCCATCAGGGTAGTGATAATAAGAAGGGGAAGACCCACTCATGTTGTTTTGTTTTAAATCTAATTTATTTATTTTTAGTTTGTTCATAAGACACAACAAAGCTTTGTTTTCATTTATGCCTTTTTTGTTGTGTTTTGTTTAATTTGTGTTTCTTTGAAAGAACCCATTTTTTTTGTTATATATTTTTTATTTCTTAGATTTTTTTTTTTCTTTATAAGACCTGGGGACCTGGTATCTTTTAGAGTAAGTAAGCACTTAACTTTCGGTTAAAAAATGGAGGTAACTTTGAGTATGCAAGTAACCATAGCAACTAGCTCTCTGAAGATAACCTGCTCCGGAGGATCTGTTTCAGGGTTAGCTTACTTCAGCACTATCAGCGCATGCACATGTGATGTATCAGTCTATTGTGGTTATTATAAGTTAGGTGGCGATATGCACAGAGTATGTAAATAATCTTTGAACAGAAGAAAAAAGAAACCGCATGGCAGGCTTTTTCTTAGCATCACTTTCCATAGAGACTCATCGATTCGTTGCTCTGTTGAGAATGTCTTGCGTGTTAACCAGGGGTGTATTCCAGAAAGCTTGGTTAACTTACCATTTGGTAAAACATAACCTCTGGGTTGATTGACCCCCAAACCCGCATACCGTGAGTATGTCGGTTCCAAAACACCCGATAAGAGTTAGTTTAATCAACCTCCTACTGGTT
>JAUCMT010000036.1:19435429-19446877 GCA_032357475.1 Enteromius thamalakanensis
CTTTCCATCCCACTAATCTATGTCTCTGTCTCTACCAGCAGACCGCCGGACGATCCAGCTCCCCAGTTCACCCTGTTCCACCCACACTATATGTCCTTACGCTTTACACATGTTTAGGTAAACTGGAATTAGGTGCTGGGCGTCCAGCCAGAGAAGAAATGGACCCAACTAAGCCCGGTTCTCCTATGGCTTTTTTTCCCCTTTTTGGGCTTGCTTAGTTGGGGTCACCTAATTCCAATGGTCATCGTCGTCTTGACTACAGAGACCGTCTCTGCATTGATAACCAAAGTTTAATTTCATCATTTTACATTCCCATCGCTCTATTTTGCCTACCATTCTTCTTCATCCAGCATCCACTCTCATTGCATTTCTGGGCGCTCAAATTTGGCTGCTGTCCTTTCAAGCCTTTTCAGGGGCAGACGGTGAACGAGCCGAACGCTGAACTCTTGCCCACGCTAGGGCTCCATCCTTTAGGATTCGGAGTTCGCCGCTCTCCCGGCTCACTCCCCAGACATCACGCCAAATTTGCTTATTCATTATGAGGAAAGCGTGAACTCTTGAAATAATTATTAGACTTTTCAATAATTATTAGACAGTTAAACAATTCATTTGACTTAAATATATCTGTGTCCTATATTTTGTGTACAACTTTTGGTTGGAAGACTTCTTTATTTTTACTAATTATGTGTTCTGACTGTTGCTTATTGTATTTTTATTGTGTTTAATACAATTGTCAAACTCTCGTTACCCAAGTTATTGTAGAAAGACAACCAGTTTTTTGTTTGTTTAACATACTAAAAGTTACAAAACCACCATATATAATATCAAGGATTTTATATGATTTTATTATGTATTTATATATAAGGTTAAGCACATCTTTTTACTCTTCGTTTGTTAAAAAAAACCATATATATATATACACATAATCATACTATTTTAAGGGTATCAGGCCCTATACTTCATACCTTTTTTGTATAAAGTGCCTTTGACATGTGGCATGATTAAACCAGAGAGAAAGAGGAAGTGTGGGTTTCCCATAGTAACTGTTGCAGGGGAAGTGAGGCATCTTCTACGTAAAAATGTGAGCTGTTATTGTTAAAAATGAGAACTAGTATTGTGCCATAGCCATTTACATGAAACCAGAAAATTTCACTTTAAATTTGACCTCATTTTAATTTTCTAAAGCAATCTTCAGTTGGGTTGGGTGTAATTCAGAAAGAAAGTTCTTGAACATTTGAACGTGCTTTTTGTAGGCCTCACACTCTCCAGGTGCATGTGCCTTACTGTAGTCTGTACAGTGCCACCTGTTGGCTGTCTTAGGGAAGAGCATGAGAAGATTCATTCATGTAGTTTTACTTGACAAGAGGTGGATGCTTACCAATAACAGTATTTATTTATTTATTTAGTTGTATGTATTCATATAGTTTTATTTTATGTTATTATATTATTTTTTTTTACATGTGGATTATTTTTTTTTTATTTCAAAAATTTAGTTCGCCCAAAAATATAAATTCTATAATTAATTTCTCACCCTCATGCCGTTCCAAACCCATAAGATCTACGTTCACCTTCAGAACACTTAAGAATGTAATCGGCATTGTTTATGTTCGGGATAAATCGCGCACTGTCTACTGAACGCCAACAACACTGATTACGTTCTGGAGTAGCCTACTCTCCAAAATTGCAGAAGACGGCAATTTAGGGAGAATAATTGTCAAATAAATGTTTTATTATTAGTGTCAAAAGATTCATCTCTAAAAGATATTTAATATCTGGCACCAAACAGATGATGGTAGCATGGACTTAATTAAAACTAATATGGTTACCACCAAGTGAACTGCTGGCAACTATTTCTTCAACTTGTTGCTGTGTTTATGGGATTACGCTTAGAATCAGCTGCAGCGACACAGCACAGATGGCTCCACTTGGGCTTTTATTGGAGTTTAACCCCAGCAAACTCAATGACCTGGCAGTCCTCTGCTGGGTGCAGAGAGAGATGTTAACAGCTGATGTCCAGCAGTAAGAGCCTGAGGACTGACCTGTCACAATCTAAAGCAATGTAGAAGTCTACTGACCAATGCCACATCTTAAGGGCCCAAAATATGGGTGGTGAAATTAGATTTTTTTTTATTGCATGTTCTATGAAACTTACACATAAACAAAAGCACCATTTTTAAGAATTCTTATTTGTAAATCAGTTCATATATGCAATGCATAACTATATTTAAATAATTTAAATAGCTAAATGATTTTAAATTTAAATTCCTCTCTCGCCACCCAAACATATATTGTTACTATATAGTGTTTTTGTCACATACAGTAATGTGTCTTACTAGTTTCATCATGACGCAGGTCTGGAAATCCTCATTCGGATGTGCTTGTGTTGGCAGAGGTCAGATGTCACTGAGGTTATAAGATCTGAGGACATTAGAGGGTCAGACTTTCTGAAGTCAGATAAAGCAAAGGAATAATCAAGACCAATTCAGGTTTTTTTGGGAAAAACTGACTGACTGTGCGACTTTACGTTCCTCAAAATGTTATTGATTACAAAAGAAAGCTGATGTCAAAATCAAAACCTGAAAACAAGTAAATGCTGTGCACGTGCAGTGGCTCATGATCTTTGTGTGTTGTGTCAACAACACATGACGTGATTGTAGTAAGAAGCTTGCAGTCCGTAAAACATTATCTAGAGTTTGAAAACCATACTTACACTATAAAATGTGTTACTTTCTGGTCTCTTGGTTGCTTATTAGCATGCATACTTGACTATTAGCCATTTACTAGTAGTAATTAAGCACATGTTAAGGCCTTATTATACATCCCTAATCCTACCTAATACCTTAACTTAATACCTTACTATTAATAAACAAAAAATTATTTATTTATTGAAGGGAAAAGTCATAGCTAATAGTTCACAACAAGTGTTAAATATTCTAAATAATTTTTTTTATAATATCTAAATATTCATAAGAATTTAATAATCACTTTACAATTCTTCTATTACTATAGTAAATACTATAGTAATATATTTATTTATTTATTTATTTTTCAAATTAATTTATTGTTCTGTTTTTGATGGCTTCCATTGCCCTCATATGTTGGTCACTTTGCATAAAAGTGTCTAAATGTCAAATGTCTAAATGTGATGTAATGTGATGTAAAAACATATTTTTTCTGCCATTACTTTAGTTAAGGGGTATCTTGCAGAGATTAGTTTGAAAAAACTCCAGCACACTTACGTGAAAGTTCTTGTGCCTTAAGTTTGATTCAAGTGTATTTCATTTGTGTTGATGCTTAACTCTTCAGGACAGTGTCACTCCAAAAACAGGTTTGTACCTACTGCATACATACAGCGGCTCTGTGACAATAACCAGCAATCTGTAAAACACTTCGATTCAGTGATGATTTTGGTACAAACCAAGGATGCTCCCTTGAAAACCGACTACTACCT
Source organism: Enteromius thamalakanensis (assembly GCA_032357475.1). NCBI lineage: Eukaryota > Metazoa > Chordata > Actinopteri > Cypriniformes > Cyprinidae > Enteromius > Enteromius thamalakanensis. The sequence goes on from JAUCMT010000036.1 coordinate 19,438,881, forward strand.
TGATCCACCAAGGAGACGCATTTGAGACTTATATAAATTTGAGATGTTACAGGTGTCCACAGTGATACTTCTCGGCTAACTAATCGTGTTTGGTTCACACGAATGGGATCTCAGTATCTGCTGTTAACAAACCTCCTATGCTCTCGCGTTTCTGACGTCCATTATTTATTTAGTAAACTATTGCCCTCTAGTGTAAGGAAACATACGTTACAAAAAAATTTAAATGCAAAAAAAGTTTTTAGTACGTCTTTAATATTGATTGGTAGTGTAAATTTCGGAATTGTGCTGTATAACTTAAAGACATACTTAAATCAGACCATTCAGAAGCACATGTATTATGTTCCATTCATTCATATAACGACAATAAACAAGAATGGTATCATTAATTTCACAGCTCACAGATGAACAAATTAATGAATGGAATGGGGGTAGAAGATAAACAGAAACAACAGAAAGAAAAACATTGCAACCCGGTTACTCCAAATCCTATTTGAGTGGTTACAGAGCTCAAAATCTGGACTGGTAAGCTGGTGAAGGTAGTAGGAAGAGGACCAGACCATTAACTTACGAAGTGATATTTTGAGCAAGACACTTACAGTATTTATAATAACCTTACACGTATGTCCCAGCTGGTTTATTTCTACTCCTATGTGATTCAGACTTTGTGAAGATGGACAGCATGAATTTTGCGCACTCATTGGAATCGAAAGTAGAGGGCACAATGAGATACTCTCCTGGTTCAAGCTTGAAGAATTTCATCACGGTTCTTGAATTAATGAAGCTCCCACTATCTTCCACTGAACGTCTGCGGGAGAAAAACTTGGCAGAGAACTTTTCATCTTTACTCTAAAGAAGAAAGAAATATCATCAGTTTGCTTTATACATATCAAGTAATGTATTTATAAACAGAGCAAAGCACATGTTGTTATGAAGTCTTTTATAACATTGAGCTTGAATTGTGTTTTACTTGCCTCTGGTGGTATCTGTTAAAGGAAAAAACAAAACAAAACATGGAACACACCATAAGTGAAAATCAAAATAGCTGTATTCAGTGAGATTGTATGTCAGTCTAGTAGAGTTATTGTAAATACTGGCCAGATAAACATTGAAGCCAATGGGGTAGTTAGAAACAAGACTTCTGTATCTGTTGTCCGGTTTCTGCATCAGGGACACCATAATATTTTCACGACACTGGCCACTTGCACATTCCTCATCAAGCTCCTCAATCCTAATACGAAACTGAGGGTTTGTCCAGAAGGAGTCTACAAGACATCAATTGAATCAGACCTCTGTGGTACATAAAGTACACACACACACATACAGTATACACACACACACACAAAATGGCCAATAGTATGTAGAATCCCTGAAAGCACAATCATATGTTTATAAATATATATAAAAAAAAGAACCAGATCAATTTCACCTCAAAACCTTAAAACAACCTCAATCAAAGCCAGAAAAAATAAATACGAAATCAGAACAGATTTAAAACTGGCCTATGAATGAGCAGCCGTCCAACATTTTAGCTCATCAAAACAGTCAAAGAGCACATCCAAAGTATTACTACTGTCAGTTTTTGCTGGAAGATACAACTGTGTATCATCAGCATAGCAGTGGTCGGAGATCTTGTATTTCTTAAAAATAGAAAGCATGTAAAGTGAAAAGAGGAAAGGGCCTAAACTGGATCCTTGGGGCACACCATACAAGGCAATCGATGAAGAAGAAAACTTCCCAATGATCACTGAGAAGGTTCTTTGAGGTTAGAGACCAATCACTGCAGAGCAACACCCTAAATACCCTCCACCATTTCCAACCGATGTAACAGCTCCAGCGGATTCGGATGACAGCTCAGTTGTTTTGAATGTCATGCTTAAATCCAACAAAACACGCGCAAAAGATATTAACTTGCCACCTGCTAGCCTTTGACAATGCAGTTTCCATGATGTGCAGAGATCAAAAACATTGGACAAACTGATATAGGAATTCATCTGATGGTAGAAAACTGCATGAATCTCTCTCTCTCTCTCTCTCTCTCACACACTCTGTATAAATGTATATATGAGCTACCTTTATTATCGGTGCGGCCACCAGCTGTACCAGATTCCCAGATACCATTGTAGCATGCAGTTGTCCAAATACATTTAGAGGAATTATCCAAAAAATCAGGTTTGAGGCAGCAAATATCAATGTCTTCAAAGTTTTTGGTGAAGTCCTCCATTGACATCCTGCAGTAAAGTATGTTACTGAAAACGTTTGATTTATGTTTAATGCAGTGAGGTCACTTTTAAATTTACAATTAATACTGACCAGAACTCCCCATCATTGGCCAAGGAACGACACTTTCTTTGCTCCTTGTCACTCACTTTTTTCCACAATAGTGACCTGAAAGTTATACAACAACATATTAAAATATTACATGGGCTTGTGCTACATGAGTAAATAACAAGTACACTTATGGAAAGAAAAAATTCAGTTGAAATTATTCAGGTGAGTATTAATGGAAATAGCTATATTTGACCTGTTAATCACCTTAGAAATTCCTAAGTTTCATGTGTATTTTATGTTAGTATTTCTCAAAAAGTTTACAGCTGTATATCTACAATGCTGAAAAAACGATTTGTTTTGATGGGTTCTTTTTTCCACATTTTAATACATTTCGAAAATTTCACTACTGGGGTTTTGTGTGGATGCTAACCTATTTTTCCTATTTTAATATTACACATATTTAAGGTTTTTAGTTATTTAGGTGTTATTTTTTCTTATTTTATTAAAAAGGTAAAAGTTAATATTCTTTTTGTTTGTTTGCTTGCTTGTTTATTTGTTTATGTATTATAAAATTTTGGTGAATCAGTATTCATACTAACAGAGAATAAATCACGCTTCAAAGTTTGATTCATTCATATGACCGGAATTTGCTAACTCTCCTTCACTGAATGGCTTTATGAATGAATGACTTTCTATTGTCTTTGTGACTGGTTGCCTTTAATCAGTCTTTTGTAATAGGCTTTCCCTCAATCAAACAAAAGCCAGTACATCATAGTGACATAATGTTTTGGTGGGGAAAAAGTACAAACACTGATTGGTTCTAGGAAAAGAGGTGTTGTGAGGTTTTGTTCGGTAGTGTTCTCAAAACATTCCAGTGCATAATTTCAAAGATTGTCAAATGAAGCTCATTCAGTCCTGTCAATCAAAGCCGTCTCAGTGACAATTCTTCCAGCACAAATATTTATATAATATGACGAGGATGTCATGACAAAGATTATTGAGCCATCCTAGTAAGCTACATATAGTTTTAAAGATCCTTTTTTTGTCTACTAACTTTGTTTTTTTACATACTAAATATCCAACTTTTGAACCTCTTCAACAATCCAACCAAATATTCATGCATTATCCAGTGTTTGAAACAAACAATGTCACTTGATCAATGTCTATATAGTTTTCTGTGAGTCTTACTTGTCACTCCAGTCACCGTTCCACTCGCCTTTCCCCCACGGATTTAACACTCTCACCAGCCTCACTGGTTTTTCTTGGCATGTTACCTGTTACAGTTTAACATGACACTTTTATTTAAAACTCTTCAAGCCCTTATCATGGGTTGCAGCTTATTTTCAATGCCATCTTAGCTCAGAAAATGCCATATTTCACCAGGATGATTGTGAAATAACCTTTTACCACAAGACTGAACTGTCTGTACATAATCCTTTGAGGACAGACATTATTAAAAAAAAATACTCTTGCGAAACCACAGAGTTGACGTAAGAGATACACAGCTATGAATACAAACCATACAAAGATCACACCAAAGGGTGGAGCTCATCTGGAATCTAAGGGCAATTAGTAAATGAACACTGGTGTACAATATTACAACAATTAACATATGAGCAAAGCACGCCTGTTGTTTCTTAACACCTGTTTTTTTTTTTAAGTTTGTCGATTTGGATGGATTATAAATATAGAATAACTATGAAAATTAATCTAATGTTTAATGAAATCATTCCCATTACATGTGAAGACAGGTTCAGGAACAGAGCCTTAAAGGGCACTGCTTGGGAACTCAGCCACAAGTTGAGTGCGAGAGGTATTAAAACAAAGTCTGATTTAAAATTAAATTAAAAAAATTGTTTGTGAAGAACAAAAGAAAAGGTAGCAGTTGTCAGAACCCTATATTGTGACATTTCTCAAGAGATTCAAGATTTTTTCTTATGGAACTGCCTAAGAAACAACTATCAATCTACCTGTATCTATCAGTCATCTACATGTGTATAGCAACTGACATTTTTATTTTTCCAAATTTCACACATTTTTAAAAGGAATTTTGTGAAAAATGTCAAATATGCAAATATATATAAATTGCTTGATTCTGAATTGTAAGAAATTAAGGGATGTGTTCCTAAAAGCAACATTGAAATGCAATTGATCTAACTTGCTAAAACGGGTAAATGCTATATAATCTGATGGCACTGTGATCTGACATTTTATTTGGTGCAGACTTACCTTAAAAACCCCCGTCACCGTATATGCGTGGCCTTGAACAATACCATTGGGTAATATATTCTCAGACTTTTTCTGATATGGTATGGAAAACATACATAGCATATTAGTAATGCTAAAAGTGAATTATGTACAGCAAAATCTAAATCTTCAGTGACAGTGATTTGGATGGACATGATGATAATATATGTTACAGTATTGATAGAAAGGCCTGAGGTCATCGCTTACCCCCTGCCGTGTGCCGCAGGCCATCAGACCCTTAGCTTTGACTGCACGGTCCATTAGGTTCCACAAATCAATAGCAGGTTTTTCTAGATCAAGGCAGACGTGGACACCACCGGTGAAGTCCAGCAGAGCCTCAGACACACGACCAGCATGCATGTCAGCGTAGGAGCCGCAAACCCTATATGAGGCATTCTACATATCAAGTACTGTATATACCAAACATGCTGTTGACAGACTCTTATTTTTGAGTATTATAATACTCTCTTATTTTTGTGACAATGTAAAATGGCAAATACTTCCATCTGTAAAGCAACTTTAAAATGAAGGCCATGAAGAACACATTTTATGCTTAATAAATAAACAATGTGATGCATTTTGATGAAAAATAATTTTACCACAACCTACTTGGCATAAGCTTTCTCCAGTAATGCAGGCCAGAACTCATTAGATGTTTTTGAATGAACAAAAATGAGTTCGCCATCGATTGTTGGCAGTTTGTCATCAATGACCACATCAATCCATTTCCCAAACTGCCAGAACTACACAAAATATTTACAACATAAGCCTTAAGGGTTGATGTAATTTTATACAGCATTTAATTATAGCGAAAAGACCTCAGAACTCACTCTGAAGTGAAATATCCCTGCATAATCTTTACCAAATGTCTGGTCAGCTGGCATGACCTGGTCCATGATGTCCTTCTGAAATGTTAAAGCCCCAACTGAAGCTAGAAACCAGCAGTTTCCTGAGGAAAAATGTGCAAAAAAAAAAAAAGTTTCAATGAGTTGACCAAAGGCTTTCATTTGTGTATGCCTACTAGTATAGAAATACATAAATAAATATACCTAAATAAGATCCTTGGGAATAGTCAAACCTGGACACCCCCTGTACAATGAACTCAGGGTCTGACACTATTTTCTTAAAAAAAATAAAAATAAAAATACAATGAAACTTGATACAATGATTTGAGAATACCAGAAAAGCATATTTAAATTTAAGATGTCTTCCCATGATTGTAAATCAAAAATGCTGAGATGTCACAGGTGAACATGTTCTGACAAGCTCCAAGAGACATTCTGCAGTACTTTACAATGATTCTATCAAAGGCGTTACTGAAGGACTGAAGATAAAAAGTGAATACAGATAACATACTGATGGTCTCAACCACTTGATTTTTCCCAGATCCAATTTAAGTTTGTTCTTTGGGTCAATGGAGCTGCCATCTGGAGGGAACTTTTCATCAACAAATCTCATTTCGTTGGCAAAGCAGCTCTTCTTTAACTCCTGGTAGTCCTGATCCAAGAATTGCAAAGGGTTATGGAGAGTGCCCTTGGTGTCATTTGCGGTGGATTCATTCTTGGGTTTCGTGTTTACACGAGGTGGAGGCATTTTTTTCAGTTGCAAAAGTCTGTTTTTAGGATAAACTGTAATGAAAAACAGATGAAGGTGTCACGTCTGGTGATATGTCACGCCATGTTATGCTAATGTTTTGTTTTCAAAGAGTTGATGGACAAGTTTAGAAGCGTAATCTTGCCCCTTAAATATATCCTAATAGTTATTCAGATACATACAATATAATTAGTAGATAAACTCAGTTTTAAAGATATAATATATTGTACCTTCAAAGTTAACAACTCACCCCAATGAGAGTCTTCTCTTACTAGATTTGATTCCTGTCTTTGTTCTGCCCTAGGCTCTGGAATTCTGTGCTCGCACTGAATGCTGTTTTCAGGAAGTGTGCAGTGTTTTGTTTTGCACAGTACGTCATGGGACAGGTGTACCATTGCGCAAAAGATTCCAGATTCCTCCCTCAACTGTTGTGTAATTACATAACAGTAAATTCCACAATGTATACAAACAACATACAATTATAAGTGTTATAAACCCTGTGTGTGTTATATTTGTGGGTTGGTTTCTTTGTTGATTTTCTTTTGGGTTGTACATCAGAGGTTGTGTAAGTGACCCCACTGAGGTATTTCACCAGCATTGTGGCTGTTGCCAGAAATTATCAGAAACATATCTTTGTTTTTGCTCGGCAGTCAAGTATTGCTCCCAATAGTAATGATATGCTCCCAAGACAACTGCTCTATCCACGGTCACCGCACAAAGATAAAAAATTACATTACAACAACTTGTCCCAAAAGGAACAAGCAGCTGCATCCAACAACAATGCTAATCAAAATTCTCCTCATCATGGTATGTATACCTTCCTTCTCCTTGAAAAAACAACCATATCAAATGCGTAGTTCATTCAACAACAATTTATAAAACATCCCAACACAATAAACAATGAAACATTAAACAATGCTCAAAATTTTATCACTAAATAATTGAACCCACAAAAACAAAACACTCCCAAAATACGTTGCAAACACAATGATCCCGGACGAGCCCCCATTTGTCACGGCTGGAATCATGAAATACAGTTATATGAAAAGAGATATAAAATAGCAAAAATGAAGCACAAAACAAATGTATGTTTGCTTTGTTTAAGTATTTTTTATCATACACATGGATACAAGCTGTTTGTTTTTTAGGCTTAGATAACAGAAATGACAAAACATTTGTATATTCCTCTAAACCTGTAATTCTGAAGCATAACATTTATAAACTCGACACAAAGTGTGATGTTCATATTCAGTATTTATGTAAAATTACATGATCAGGGAGTGAAAACTATTTTTTCCACTAAGGTTTTTCTATAATGTGACAAGAAAATAATATAAGTAATATAAAATCAATGCACTGGTGTCTTTCCAATTTAACTAGTATCCCAATGATTGTTCTTTGATGATCTCTGACAGATTTCTAATTTCTCTTAAGAGATCCACTCTTTGTGAAGATGGACAGCATGAATTTTGCACACTCATTAGGATTAAAAGTGGATGGTACAATGAGATACTCTCCTGGCTCAAGCTTGAATAATTTCATCACAAGTCTTGCTTGGATAAATTTTTCAGTAGCTTCAACCGGACGTTTATTATAGAAGAACTTGCCTGGGAACTTCTCCTCTTTCATCTACAAGGGAAGAAAATATACTTGTATTTAAGCAACCGGTTTATTTAGAGATACAGTACATATGGTTAATAGAGTAATTAAAGCTATGTATGTAATAGAATTTACTTGCCTCTGGTGGTATCTGTTAGGAAATAGAATAACACACCATTAATAAGTGGAAATAAAAATAGTTGTATGCTTTTGACCAGGGGCGATTCTAGGTTCAGAGCTTTGGGGGTGCTGAGCACCCAGAGAGCTGCCCAGATACACTTTACTCGTCA
>JAUCMT010000036.1:19461193-19471878 GCA_032357475.1 Enteromius thamalakanensis
TCACCTACATCTTGGATGCCATGGGGGTAAGTAAATAAACATCAAATTTTCATTTTTGGGTGAACTATCCCTTTAATGAAATTTAAATGATTAATAGACAAGAGTTGATGAGTTGCAAAAATCACAAGGACCATGATGTTAATGGTAAAAAACGTCTTTGGGTTATGTATATAACCCCAGTTCCTTGAAGGAACGAGACACTGCGTTTATAGACGCTTTGGGAAACGCCACGCTCTGAAACTGCTGTGAACTCTGTCCAAATAAGGTCTCCGGCGTCATGGGCGGTGACATCATGATTCCCGGAGCTTAAAGCTCAGGTACAGCGCATACACATTAGCTCAGGAATGAAGCAAGCTCTCGGCAGGGAAGCCGTGGGTGTGGCTAGAGACTCAGTGTCTCGTTCCTTCAAGGACTGGGGTTATATACATCACCCAGAGACGTTCCTTTTCAGGAACTCACACTGCGTCTATAGACGCTTTGGGAACGGGTCACACAAACCCATACCCACAAGTTCCTGCCTTGTGTGGCACAGCACAACTAAGGACGACAGAACCTGGAGTAGCCGGAAGGTCAAGCCCATAGAACCTCGCAAAGGTCAAGGGAGAGGACCATCCAGCTGCCTTGCAGATGTCTGAAACCGGGACACCTGCTAAGTAGGCTTTCTAAGCCGCCACACCCCTAGTGAAATAAGCTCTGACTCCCATCGGCGAAGGGGGCACCTTCAGAGTCATAAGCCATAAATATGGCATCCACTATCCACCTGCTCAAGATCTGTTTTGATGCAGGTAGACCTTTCCGCGGAGGACCAATGCATACAAACAGCTGGTCCGCCCTCCTACATGCTGACGATTTACGAATATACATGTCCGGTGGAGTCGTAGGAACTTAAGGAATATATCCCACTCGCGGGAAGAGAAAAACTTTCCCCACCGTGGCAAAGTCAATACAGTCAGGCGCTAATGATAACCATAAACAGACCTTTCGAATTCCATATTACACCTAGATAGGACGTTTCCTGAGCCGGAGAGAGAACATTCTTCTTGGCATTTAGTCTTAAACCTAGTTTGCTCATAATGGGCAGGACGACTTCTCGATGTCTGCAGCCCTCGGCCCGAGAGTTCGCCAGGATCAACCTGTCGTCTATGTAATTTAGAACACGGATACCCTGTAGCCGCAGCAGGACCAGAGCCGCGTCTATCACTTTTGTGAACGTGCGTGGTGACAGAGCGAGACTCGCTACCTGCTTCAACGTATCTTGAACTTCAGCTGACTGACTGAGAGGTTAAATTGTCTGAGATCTAGAATGGGCCTCAGCCCTCCGTATTTTTTCGGGACCACAAAATACGTGCTGTAGAAATCCTGCTCTCCGTCCGCGGAGGGGAACCACCTCGATGGTAACAGAGCAGTCACCTCTTGCACTAGCACGTGAGACTGGTTTGAATGAACTACTGTATGAACCACCCCTCCATAGCGAGGTGGTTGACTTTTGAACTGGATAAGATACCCGTATTTTATTGTCTGTAAGAGCCAGAGAGAGATTCCCTGCAGCCCTTCCCATGCCTTCATGAGATTTACTAAGGGTACCAGCTTCCCAAGACTGGCCCCTAGGGTGGGCTCTTGCCCTCCCGGCGAGCCTGAAGTCGAATAGTGAATGGGCTCCCCTAAGACGCATCCCAGGGGCTGCTGAGCACCAAAAAGAGACACGGGTGCTGTGTGTCTGTGAGACACCCCTGGCTGGTCTCTCACTGGCTACCGGTCAATCGAGACTGAGTCTCTAAACAGTGCGAGTCACCACCTTTAATAATTCTTCGTAATGTGTTGACTGCAGCACTGGCTAGCTCGTAACACACTCGTAACATCAACCTCCTCGGAGGAAGATGAGTGCCTCTACACGGACGGGGCGGTTCGCCTCAGCAACAGCGGGGCCTGACCCACAGGGAATGCCTACGAAGACTCCCTCCTCAAAGAGAGTATACACTGTGGACACCGCTTGCTGTTCCCCCAAACAAGCAACACACATCACATGCGTTTTAGCAGGAGTCCGAAAACGGTGACAGGGGCTCTCACATCTTCTAAATTGCCTTTCTTGACTCATTGTATTCTCTTAGTTATTTTAATTTTTAAACTAGAGACAAATGTTTGCTGTGACAGATTTACAGTAGAGAGCATGCTGAATGAATGAAGCTAATGTGTAATGTGCTGCACCTGGGCTTTAAGCTCCGGGAATCATGACGTCACCGCCCATGACGCCGGTGTTGCATGTAATGTTAAATTAATGTTTATGGCGTATTTCAGTTTAATGAGTCTCACTATGACGTGTTTAGTTTTTGTTTGAATGACTTTCTATATTTGTTCATACAGTAGCTGCTTTTGATGGTATAATATGTGACTTTCTCACGGCCACCTGCATTTGGTGGTTATCTGGATAGAACCCTAGTGTGGGCAAGAGTTCGGCGTTCGGCTCGTTCACCGTCTGCCCCACCAGAAAGGCGTGAATTTTGAAGGAAACAGTGGAGAAGGGGAGGAGGAGGGATGCACAAAAGCGAGAAGCAGGGAAATGAAAGCTGGGAGAATTTTTAGTGAAGGGGAGAGATTTGATTGGGCGCGAATAAACAAGAGATGATTAGGTAAACAGGCTGCCAGCAGTGTATGATTACTCATTCAGCAATCCTCAAAACCAAGTTATTTGCAAAACTTTTACTAAATTTTACAGATTTTTTTAAGTCTGGTCTACAACACACTGTTTGACATAGCATCTACAGTATGATACCAAAATACATTCAAACTTACCTAATACACTTCCCTGTGCATAGTCAAACCTGGACACGCCATCTACAATTAAATTAGGGTCTGACACCAATTCCTAATAAGAGAAAATTGAGTGCAGCTCCTTCAGTATGAACATGGACAAGTATCCACTCACAATCAAAAGATTTGTAATTCATAATTCTGGGTAAAGCTGTGAAAGGTTGTTATGGTCGAATATTATATTTAATATTTATATACAAGGAATTCTGTAATGAATACCTACAGAAGGCCGCTTCCACACAACTAGAGACATGTCCACCTCAGGTGGCAGTTCATCAAACAAGCCAATGGAGCTGTTGTCTGGAGGAAACAACTCATCATTGTAGAGTGTGTTTTCAGTGAGGCAGTTCTGATGCAGCTCCTGATAGTTTTGATCCAGGAAGTTCAAAGGACTGGTAGGAGAATTCACATCGTCTTCATTTGGGTTGTGGTGGCACCCGGCAGGAGGAGGCATTTTTCACTCAGAATCCTTTTGCTTGATTGGCAAATAAATACAAACACATTTTTAGCATAATGCTTGTGCATTAACATGAGTGCAGAAGGCTGCAGTCAATGTAACCTTTGTAAAAGTATTTAAGTTTAATTTGACCAATCTATTTTCAGCATGGAAATATGGAAATATTGGAGTAAACAAAGAGAGCATCTATTTCCACGAAGTGCAAAAAAGCAGTATTTTTAGCAAAGGCAGTTTGCACTGAATCCACCCACCACTATTGTCATTGAGCCAAACAAAATTACAAATGAAATGGAGGCAGTAACTGGAACTGGGAAATGAAGTACAATTCAATTTTCTTACCCTGATTTGTCTGACATCTCCAGTTTAGTTTTTTAATATATCAAATAATACATGGAGAAAATATTAGGGGAAAAGATTAATAAAGTGCCTAAAAGAAAGTATTTAATATGCCTATAATTAAGAAAGTAACAGACTGGCACATTGACTACAAAAAGTCTTGCTCATTTTGTATCCATCATTCCTTTCCGGAACCTTCAAGGACACTTTTACTGATCAAAAGCTTTAAAATGGTTAGAAGTAGGAAGTATAATAAATATACACTGAATGTTGTTATTGCATACTCCTCTATAACGTACTTCAATACAATAAGCTGGTAATTGTGTAAAACACTATTATATATGCTATTTTTACTTAATAATAAATATATAAATACTTAGCATATAATAACAGATGGCAAAAAAATAGAAATCTCTGAAATTCTACACCAGAATCTACACCAAGGTGCATTGCAGCAAAAGCTTTGGAAGCAAGACAAAGCATCACTTTTGCAAACCAATGTGTTTTCTTCTTTGATGCAACACCACTATTGAATTCATGTACTTTGTACTCTAACATCAAGAGGCATGGCATTAGCCAATCTATTTAAATACAGACGTCTGTATTTAGTAAAAAAGGAACAAAATTAGCTGTATAATTAACTTTTCTCTGCTCCCACAAAACAATTATCTTTTATTTTTTAATTATGCATTCATTGCGTAATTATCCATGTAGGAGCAAAGCATCTAAACAGCTGGCCAAAGGCTTGTCTTTGTAAAACCAAAAAACACACACACACAAAATATCACTCAAAAATATCACTCATCGAATGTCTCACAAAGTTCTTGGTGCCCTTATTGCATTATTTTTCAGCTTATATAAATATATAAATTAGTAGTCTTTAACTTTAAACTAAATTTCAGCAAGTTTTATACAGTCACTGAATGACTTGGCAAATTTTAGTCTCCACAATGTGCACAAAAGCTGACCCTCAGACAAACACAGAGCACCTTTGATTCGTACTGTGAGGGGTGGAAACAAAAGTGTCTTGTGTTTATCTCTGAACTGAGCTAAACTACAGCCAGTGAAATATGTGGATATGCAGACATAACAAATAACATACAATTTAGAAGAAGTACAATCCATCTTTTAGCAGAACGCATTGGCAAACAAACACAGGGATATCTTGTAGTATACAGTAGTTCATCAGAATCCAGTAATTTGAAGTTTCAACAAACCACTTCAAAATCTTCAGTCAACAAAATGTTGGAAATAATAAGTATAAATAGTGTATAAACAGCGGTAACTATACTGTTTGTATTAAGTATAAATAACAACTATTTATATCGTATTTACACTAAGTGCAAATAGTTTCAGAAGCAATTTGCACAGCTTTATAGTACAAACTTGCAATACTACAATATTAGTATAAAATCATGTGGGCAACAGTGGAATTAGCTGAAACAGCTTTTGCTGGTTTGAACTTAGTTTGCATTCACTGCCTAAAAGTCACATTAAAGTTTTCGTTTTGTTCACCCCCAAGACATTTCCCTAAACCTCTTGGAAAAAACTGAATGGACACATTTCCAGTTCAAATACAGATACTGTTGTTGCTAGTGCGTAACATTCCTGATCCATTGGAGAATCAGATAAGTGCAGAGTAAGGCTGGTGCTGAGACTGTGGTGTCTAAAACCAGTCTGAAAGAGTCTGAATCAAAGCAAACTTACCGCTTACTGATATACTCTCTCCTGGCACTGAGTTCAAAAACAAGTGCAACTGAAAATCCACTTGCCCCGTTTGCAGATTAAGTTACTTGAGTAGTTTCTTAAAATAGACCAGGTCTGATAACCAATTGACACAAAGACAGTTGCTGCTGTAGCAGCTAAAAGCCACTGCTGAGGTACAGTGTCTTTCTGGTGTTAGTCCCTCCCCCCATCCTGCTTGTTCACAGACAGTCAGAACCAATTTATATAAGGTTTGGGAATCCTTTCCAGCCATAAACAGGGATATATCAGTGCAAGACTACTGTCATGATATTGCACAATGTCCCTGAACACTGACATGATGAATGATTTACCATCACTACCTACCTGTCATGTTTATGAGTATGATTTCACTGTGATACTGGTTGAAAAGTGGTCCTTCATACGAATTCATGCAGATTTGTAGAACAAACACAATTTTTCACAAATTGTATGAATTTGTATGAGTGAGGTTGTACAAATGTTTACATTTATTTAATTATTTATTATTTTTCTGTCAATCTATAGCCTAATGCCAATTGAATGTGGGTTTTTTTATAAATTAAATTTAAGTAAATAAATAAATGACTTAGTTGATGTTAAATTCAAATAGTTGTAGTCATAAGCTCTCTCCCTTAGGGAAGACAAAAGTGCCAACAGTGCTTATTTCATTAGCTGCCTATATTCTTGCTCTTCTCTGAAAATAAGTCTCTAAGCTACTGTATTTAAATTAAATGTGTGTAAGCATAAAACCGAAGGTAGGCCTATCAATATATGATTTTGTTTGACCTTGATGTCAAAGGATGCTGATATTAGCTATACTGTATATTATTAGAAATAGTATAACAGATAAATACCAACGAACAAAATTCAATGAATTTCAGAGTATAATAATACATTAAATAACAGATTTGTAGGGAAAACAAAACCACATAAGACATTAGTTAAACTAGGTTACAACTTTATTTCTTTGGAGGACAAAAGAGTAATAAAATACAATTAAATGGCCCTTCTAAACTAAGCATCAAAAAACAAAGAAAACAAGATTAGTCATAAAATGATTTATTTCTCCAAGAATCCATTATGAGTGATATGCTTCTTTGGCATCAGGGATCATCTTCATTCTCCTCCTCTTCAATGTATCTGATGAAAAGCGAAGAACTTTTGATGAAAGGAGCTAACAGACAAAGCTATGAATCTTATGATATTCATAAAAACAACAATCTTTTGACTTGACCAGTACTTACTCAAAGTGTGTCTCATGCTTTGAGAAAATAGACAGGACGAAGGAGGCAGTTTCACCAGGATTCTTTGTGCACGGTACAATCAGGTACTCTCCCGGATCCAGCCAGAAGAATCCCATCACCTCTCTCAAGTTTTGAAAAGGCTTTTTTTTCACAGGAATTTTGTCAATGAAGAATTCAGCTGAGAATTTCCCAGTCTCACCTCTCACCTAAAGAAGAATTAGAAGAGTCAGTATTGCACTGCCCGTATTTGAACTTAGTCAGATATTTGTAGATTAATATTTACTGATTTACTTATAAATATGTTGTAATTTTTGTAGCAGACAAATTACAAGCATATCAAAAACAATAAAAACCAGAAATAAACAAATTAAATATGTTAGAGAAATAAAAAATAAAACTGCTTAAACTCTCCTCAATCTGTCAAGACTAACCTTAAAAATATAGAAACCGATCTTGAAGTTACTTTGGCTACTTCTGTGTCTCTTCTCGTGATTCTGCATGAGCGACACCAGTATGTTTTCAGCACCCTCTTCATGAGCACATTCCTCACTTAGCTCCTCGATCCTCACCCGAAACTGAGGGTTTTTCCAAAAAGTCTCTAAACAAAGCAAAAGTGTTGTAGAAGTCTTCTTATAAATCAATTCTAGGCGGGATGTTTAACAGTAATCAGCTGTATGCTGTATGGTGTATATAAATGCCCAGTTTGAGGGCCTTTGGAGGAGGTCCATAACCAGAGGGATAGTTATTATATCAATTAATTATATAAATAAATATTTACCGATATTGGCTATGGAACCACCAGCTGTTGTCCCAGCAATCCATTTGCCCAAATTGCGTTGTGATTTCCAGTGGCATTCAAAGGATCTTTCCAGAAAATCAGGACAGAGGCAGCAGATATCCAGGCTTTCGAAGTTTCTGGTAAAATCTTCCACTGATATCCTGCAGCACAGACACGTGCTCCTAAGTAAATGTGATTCCTGCTTTGTCGATTATCATTGTTATTTTTTACAACATTAATGCTTACCAGAACTCCCCGTTATCAAGATCTTCAAGGTGCTTTAGGTCCTGTTTATTCACTTTGTCCCACAAAGATGATCTGAAAGAATTGAATACATTAAACATGCAATATATTTCATATGTCATACCAGCATCACATCTGTCACGCTGTAGGCGTGTTCTGTGTTTATGTTTTGATATCTGTTCCATGTGCTCTTTGTTTGTTTCCATTCTGTTCCCCCATGTGCTCTGATCGATTGTAACCCCGTCCCTGTCATTAGTGTTTAATTATCTGCCAGCTGTGTTGTCCAGATGCCTTTAGTCTTTGTATAAATTCACTCCCCATGTCTTATATCTTTGTCAAATGTTACATGTCGTGTTGAATTGTCTCTCTCTGCAATGCTCATTGCTTGTACCTTGTTTCTTTGTTTTGTTTTTTCCTTTTCACCATTCACGTTCTGCCTCTAGGTCCTGCCTGTCGGGTTCAAGGAAGCGAGAGCGTGAGAAACCACAGCCTGCAAACGTGACAGAACATCTGACCACAGAGAGGATGGCGTTCACCACAGCGAACGCACACATCTTCGCCGACCTTGGTCCGCATCCGCAGATCCAATTCCACGGTTCCCGACTCGCCGTCAGGTGTGGTCCGCCACCGAGATCATCCACATCAGTTTCGTTTTCGCGGCCCGGCCCCCCGCTTGTCACCTCCAGCTATCATTTCGCCAGAGGAGGGGAGGAGAATTATACAGTTGGGTGCCCTCGCGCTCAAATTGGCGGTGGAGGAGGCAAACATCAATCCAGCCTCAGGGTTGCCAGTGGCATCAAAATCTGCAGAAAGCCCTCATTTTCCCAGCCAGGTTTTAACGAGTAGTAGCCCCCTAGCACGGTATGAGGAGCCGTGTATTGTCCGTTCAGTCCTCGTTCCCCAGCTAGTCGAGTTATCCAAGGCCTGTGATCCAGAACCAGAGTGGCCAGATCCGCCAGACCTGGTCTGTGATCCGGAATCTGAGTGGCCAGATCCGCCAGACCCCATCTATGATCCGGAACCAGAGTGGCCGGATCCGCCAGACCAGGTCTGTGATCCGGAACCATGGAGGCCGGTTCCTTCAGACCCAGTCTGTGATCCGGAACCATGGTGGCCGGATCCGCCAGACCCCGTCTGTGATCCAGATCCAACATGGCCGGATCCGCCTGACCCAGTCTGTGATCCAGGTCTCCAGTCACTTAATTCATCCAAGCTTCACAAAGACTGTGAGGCCCCATGGCCAGAACCTCCGGAACCTGTGTGTGGTCCGGAGACTCCATCGGGTCCACCAGAGGCTGCACTACCTCAACACAGCACAGGCTCCCTATCAAACATTGTACAGATTTTAAGTTTAATCTCGTCATTATACATTACCATCACTCTATTCTCCTATTTGATAATGGAGCACTCCTGATTGCTTTGGCCTCCATCAAGAGAGTAGGGGACATCCAAGACTTCTCTGTTGATGAAGAGTGCCTAGAGTTCGGCCCGGCTGATTCTCAATTTATCCTGAGACCCGGCTACGTGCCCAAGGTTCCTACCACACCCTTCCGAGATCAGGTAGTGAATCTGCAAGCTCTGCCCCAGGAGGAGGCAGACCCAGCCTTAGAGTTGCTGTGTCCAGTACGCACACTACGCCTCTATGTTGACCACACTCAGAGCTTCAGAAGCTCATAGCAGCTTATTATCTGCTTTAGAGGTCAGCAGAAAGGGAAAGCTGTCTCCAAACAGAGGTTGGCCCATTGGGTGGTTGATGCCTTCTCCCTGTCCTATCTATCTAGAGCCGTGCCCCCTAGGTCTGAGAGCCCACTCCACAAGGAGATTGCCTCTATAGCAGATATCTGTAGGGCTGCAGGCTGGGCGACACTCAACACCTTCGCCAGGTTCTACGACCTCTGCGAAGAGGCTGTGTCCTCCCGTGTCTTAAATCAGACAATGCAGACTCTCCTCCTGACATGCTTGCCTGTGGGCACCAGGGTCTCTGCATAATGCGGCCTCAGGGTCATCGCCTTTTCCACGGGTCTGTTCCCATATGTAACGTCGGAGTGACTCGACTGAAGGGGAACGTCTAAAGTTACGTAGGTAACAAATGTTTCCTAAAGGAGGGAATGGAGATGTTACATCCCCTTGCCACGACCCTGGGTCACGTTGACGCCGACTCGGCTCCTCAGCGAAAACCTGCAAGTGCATTACATCCATGCCCTCTTATACTCACGCTTTGATAAGGTGCACCTGGCTGTAATTAAATGCATGCCAAAATTCATTGGCCTTTTCTCAATGACTCAAAGGCGATTGGTCTCTCATGCAAGTTCCCATATGTAACGTCTCCGTTCCCTCCTTCGGGGAACGTAGGTTACCTACAGTACGTAACCTTAGACTTTGTGCCTTCTTTCTTTGCGTAAACATTTGTGCAGTGTTATGAAAATAAACTCACTCTGTGATGTAGAAAGGTGGGGCCTGTTTAAATGAGGGATTTTAGGGGGGTGAGCAAAAAGTCATAACTTGTATAAAGAATATCTCTTTGGTTTTGAGACTTTAGTCTTTGCAACTTTAGGGATATTATCTATGCACTTACAACTTCTAACATTCCAAAAGAAAGTAAACCTTAAAATCGCATCATATGACCTTTAAATGCTTAAAGAAGAGTGCTTTACATTAACATAAACAATCTGACAAACATTATAGCCTTGGTAAAAGATAAAAAGGATAAGACAAATCCTAGGAAGGCAGCCTCTTTTCATTTAGATCAGTAACCATCTAGAACATTCAAACATCTAGAAACCATCTAGTAATTTCCTCACAGCCACTCCCTTACATCTTAAAATTTGTTATCTAAAATGTATTTTATTCACCTTCTGTCTTTTGTTTTCTAAGACATTTAGCAGTTTATTTTATTTTACTGCATTAAGCTGCACTGACTGTCATGAGCCGGGAATTACTTTCTTGTTTTTGTTCCATGTCTGTGTTTTGTGTTTAAGTCTGTGTTCAGCTGTGGCTTGTTTGGATCGGCGCGCTCCGCTGATTGCCTCGGCACCTGCGGCCGCGTTGCACTGATTGGCTTCTCTATTTCTCTCTGTCTGTGTAACCTGTCTTT
>JAUCMT010000036.1:19506138-19518517 GCA_032357475.1 Enteromius thamalakanensis
GCATATAAGAATGATTTCTGAAAGGATCATGTGATACTGAAGACTGGAGTAATGATGCTTTGTATCACAGGAGTAAATTACACTTTAAAATATATTTACACAGAAAACAGTTATTTTAAATTGAAATAATTTATTTAAATTTAAATTAATTAATTTTTTTCTGGATTTTTAATTAAATAAATGCAGCATTGATGAGCAAAAGAAACATATTTAATAACAATTAAATATCTTACTGACCCCAAACTTTTGAACGGTATATGTATATGCTTATTCACTGGAGTAAATGTGAC
Organism: Enteromius thamalakanensis; assembly: GCA_032357475.1. Classification (NCBI taxonomy): domain Eukaryota; kingdom Metazoa; phylum Chordata; class Actinopteri; order Cypriniformes; family Cyprinidae; genus Enteromius; species Enteromius thamalakanensis. The sequence continues at coordinate 19,506,429 of JAUCMT010000036.1, forward strand.
AGTATAGCCGGCATTGTAAGTTTAGACACACTTCACAAATGTCACTAAACGTAATCTTATATTTATTTTCATTTTGTTCTCTTTTTGATTTACGATATGTACAATTGTTGTAAAAAGAAATTCTCTGTACATTTTGGTAGAATTAAAAAACAAACAAAAAAAAGCTTAATTTAAACATTTGTGTCGATCTGCTTTTTGCTGAAGTTTTTAACCCTAAACCCATCTGCATGCAACCTAATCCTGAGAATGTTTCAGGAACCGTTGAGCAATGTATCTGAATAAGCTTGCGTGAATGAATGAGTGAAAGAAAGAATGGTTAACAGTGAATGTTAAACTCTTGGGACCACAACCATTTCAAATAGCACATGCGTAATATTCGTCAGGATCATTTTGCATTTCAGAGAGCGCGCAGTGCGTGCATCACATGTATCAGAACAAACTGTAACCAGTCACTCTGGAGTTTTTCTTGGCTCCAGGCGGGGTTTCCTTCCTATGTATACTTTTATCTCCGGAATGGGGTTTCAAAAGGTAGAAATGTGTACGGTTTTAAAAGCCAGATCCTCGTGCCTCTTAAGCTACTGCGGCCTTTACCTCTTGATATCAAAATAGAATGGATTCCTATAAACAAACGATATTATTCATGGTGATCATTTCATCGTGTGCTGGAATGGTATATAGCTGTGCTTGTTCGAAAAATGTAAAACACTGTGCAAAAATGTACCATATGCCAGTGGACTTTAAAACGGCTGAACAGAATTGCAGAGAACGGGGTGGTCAGTTACTTATCCAGACGAATGCATCACGTGAAGTTGTCGGCTATCTCCTTAATAACCTGATCGGACACTTTTGGACCGGGCTCGAGCTCTTAAGCGCCAAGTGTTTAAAGAACACGAGCACATCACGGATGACGGAATTCACCAACTTGGAGACCGAAGAAACGTCGTGCGTCCCACGCTGCGTGTCTGTCTCCAGCGACGGAACGCTGACGCCGAGACCATGCACGGACAAACTGGATGGATTTCTGTGCGAGGACTCCCAAGGGGATGTTTGCAAAGGAAACGCGGTCGTTCTGGATAATGCGGGGTGTATGTTTGCACCCTGTGAACATAAATGTACTCCTTTGAAAGCCGGATATAGGTGCTCGTGTACGGACCGATTCCATTCAAATGCACGAGATCCACGCCGCTGTGATTTATATTGCTCAACGAGAGTTTGTTCCGCGCTGTGTTTGAGAAGCGGGTCCGCGTGTTGGTGCCCGGCTGGTTTTGTTAGAAGCGAACAAAACTGCGAAGATATTGATGAATGTGAGTCAAATCACGACTGCGCACAAAAGTGCGTAAATACGATAGGATCTTATCAATGTGAGTGCTTCGAGCCGTTCATCCTCGTTAATGAAACTCAATGCGTTCTTGCTCCTAGTCTATATAATAATCAAGTATTCACAACACCCTCATCGAATTATATAGCAAGAGGGACGCTGTCGACCCCAGGAAAGTATGCTGGACTGATAATATTCCTAGTAGCGGCTGTTTTTGCTTTATTAGTACTTGTGCATTATTTGCGCGGTCGTAAAGTCACTGTACAGGAATGCAATTCACCAGATTATAAAGAGTTTCAAGAGAATGTATCTACTGTAAGTAAATAATAACTGCTGCATGAATGTTTTTTATAAAGATGGTGGTAATGTCTCTGTGTTTGATTACAGTAAACACTCTGTGCTTGCAGAAAACTTAAATGTTATATATATATATTTTTTTTATATATACTTTTTTAAAACATTTTTAAAGATTTTCTGTGCAGGAAGTTGTGTGTGTGTGTGTGTGTGTGTGTGTGTGCGTGTGCGTGCGTGTGTGTGCGTGTGTGTGTGTGTGTGAGAGAGAGAGAGAGAGAGAGAGAGAGATAGAGAAAAATTATTCTGCATGTTCCCATAGCCTATGTTATCCTATATTTCTCCAAGATTTTTCAAACTGAATATATTCAGTGGTATATTGTTTCGGGAGTACATTACCAAGTTCCATTTATGGATTTTCATTTATGAATTTTACACATTAAAATGGATGAGAATAAAGATGGAAATAGAGTATTGCGTATTTATTTAAACATGCACCTGTGGAACTTTCCTTAAAACACTTACCCCCGGTTTCACAAGACTTAACCCTAGTTCTAGACTAAAATGTAAATCTGAGCCTCTTCAACTAAAAGAAACCTGCACTGACTGATCTTAAAACATGTCAGTGCCTTTGTTTTGTCTTAAGATGCACGCACGTGATGCCTTTTTCTAAGGCATTTAATTGAAGTCCTAATTCAACTATGGCCTAATCCTGGCTTAAGCTAAGCCCTGTCTGTGAAACCAGGTCTTACTGTTTAAGTCAGGTCACAGATGAAGATGCCCCAAAAGACGACCTTCATGAACATACAATTTTCTTGCTGTAGGCCTTCAGATGTGGCCAGAGCAACAAAACTACAATGTCTGTAATGTAAGCGAGCTCAGCATGCTACAGGTATTAGAGTTACATTCTGCAGGAAAGTAGATCTTATGGGCCATATTTGAGGAAATGTCTTACAGCAAGAAGTGGCAAATCTGGTTCAGTCCATGAGGATGAGATACACTGGTGAGTGCTGGTGGACAAACATACTCAGCACGGTTTAGGTTTGCAAAGTTGCATCTGAACAAACCATAAGTCTTTTAAAACAATGTTGTTTGAACAGCAACAAATTTGGTGAACACCTGAAGAGCAAACCAGCACAAACATCTCGTACCAAAAGTCATAAATGCTGGTGGATGGCTGACGGTTATGAGCCTGTTTTGTAGTCACAGGACTTGGGCATGCCACAATCATTGAGTTGACCCTTAACTTCTTCTATTTGAAAGTATTCTATAGAGTCAAATGTGAGGCCATCCATCCGATATAAAGCTCTGGAGCACACCAGCAAATCTACAACAGAACGACAAGAAAAGTGTTTTGGTATCCAGAACTCATCCTGACTAAAATGCTGTGGTGAGAGCTTTGCAAAAAACAAATGCCCACAAATCAAACTGGAACAATGTTAGAAGGAAGATTTGGACAAAATTCATCCAGAACAAGACTGATAAAGTCATACAGAAAACATTTACTTACAGGCTGTCCTAACTTTGACACCCATAGCTTTTCCATCTTTGCTTCATGTTTGCGAAATAAACAGTGACATGGTGTGATATGTCATGTGATTTAGCTCATCTGAGGTTCTATTTTCCAAATTTTAAGAACTGACAAAAACCAGATAATCTGATACAGAAAACTAAGGAATTTGATAGGATTGTCCTTGTTTCACATGACTGCATATACACATAAATATGTTTTATATGTGTGTATATAATACACACACACACATATATATACATTAGCCTGTACGCAATATACACTACCGTTCAAAAGATGTTTCTTCTGCACATCAAGGCTGCATTTATTAGAATAAAAATCCAGAAAAAAAATAATATTGTGAAATATTATTTCAATTTATATATAACAATTTATATATAACTTTCAATTATATATAAAATAACTGTTTTCTGTGTGAATATATTTTAAAATGTAATTTATTCCTTAAAAGCATTATTACTCCAGTCTCCAGTGATCCTTTCAGAAATCATTCTAATAAGCTGATGTTTTATTATCAGTGTTGGAAACAGTTGAGCTGCTTAATAGTTTTTTTAGGATTCTTTGATCATTAAAATATTAAGAAGAGATGCATTTATTTAAAATGGATAATAATGTTCAAAACTACTACTGTTTACAGAACTGTTTAAATTTACACTACTATTCAAAAGTTTGGGATCAGTACATTTTTATTCTGAAAATCATATCTGAAAAACATACTTTTAATAACCAAGGATCTATTAAATGAACAAAACTATAACTAAACTCTACTACTATATGGATCCATTCAGAATCACTAAACCACTAACCGCTGCATAATTTAAAACCCTTTCAGCCAGTGTCCATTATAAAATAGTCCTGCTTCTAAGCAAAATACATGCTGAAAATAATAGTTTACCAACATCTGGACATATGCCACTATTCTTTGTTTTGAACTTACTGTTTTAATTCATTTAGTGGATCCTTGGACTTTCCAGGAATTTACCAGTTTAAAATGATGTGATCGCAAAAAAAACAGCTTCCTTTAATTTTCAAGGTGTTGTTTTGGTTATAATGTACTAATTTAAAAACAAGTAATCAATAATTAATTATTATTATTTGCCCCTTGACCTTTTGCACCCCACATATTGAAAACCCCTGAAGTATACAGACTCCACCAGCATTCATTCAGGTCAATTGTTGAGGTAAGAGGTGACCCCTTATGGGTAGTGTGATTTATATACTGTCATTTTTAATGAGCCAGACACTTTTACTAATAGCAAGAAGTGTCATGCTGCGTTCACACCAGATGCGAAATGAAGCGTTAAGCGCGAGTAATTTACATGTTAAGTCAATGCAAAGACGCGATTAGACATCATGTGGCGCGAATGATGCGGCGTGAAACGCTCAAGTTGAAAAATCTGAACTTTCGAAAATTTGCGCCGCATTAACCAATCAGGAGCTTGCTCTAGTAGTGATATGATTACAAGCAAACAGAGGCAGAATTCTGAAACTATGGAGGACAAAATCATTGTCACTGTATGTGGAGGAGCTGTATGACACAACTTCGTACTTTATAAATACTAAAATAAAAACTAGTTAATTTAACCAAAGTTTGCCTATTAGATATACTCAAAACGAATTTTACCTGATGTCTAACCACCACAGAGACTGGAAGCACCTGGCAGAAGTTTACGGTGAAGCGCATTCACGCTCGAATGAAGAGAGTAAACTCAAAATGTTCAATACTATGCGCAAGACTAGAATAGTCGCATCTGGTGTGAACGTACCATCAGAAGTGTTGTTATGCCTAAAAAAGGTTCTAAATGTTAAAATATAGGGGTGCCAGTACTGCATTCCAATCCATACCAGCCTAAGTTAACATTCATGTAGAGTTTAGTCCTTGTCATACTCCAGGAAGAGGACTAATAGCCTTGTTCTACATCTCATACAATATCAAGATGTTCATGGTCATTACCTCACTGTTGTAGAGGTGCCTGCAGTTTTCGCTATGATGTGGCTTCTTGGCTTTACACCAGTGAAGGATGAACAGTGTAGACAGGAAGACAGCGATATCTGGTATTAGTAGACGTATGATGTTAAGTGTGTCCACATCACTAAACCTGGGAAGAGGTGTAGGTATAAAAATAGACTTTTAATGAAAATATGAATGATGAATAAATGAAAATTAATTTTTTGTCAAAGAAATATAGATATGTTTGAATTGAACATTTAACCAGAAACAGCATTCAATTCAGTAGATCAAATTAGGAATGTGCAGCAATTACTGAATCAAACATGGCATATCTTCCATCACACATTAAGTTCGGCACATTATGGTCCGTGAAAATGTTCAATGTCTTTATCACTATATCTTCAACAGTTGAAAAAATTCTGACAAAATGTTTTCACTGTCACCTTATGAACACCATTAGTCCCAAATAAAGTGGAATCAAACATCATTGGGCAATTGTATGCTACTAATGCAATGACTCATTCCTTTCATATTAAAACTTAGGGAACCAATGTTATATGTGTAATTTGAGATGTTTCCTGGATCAGTCATTAATATATTCCATACCTGACAATGCCAAGGTGATAGAAAATGTTGTCCCATGGCCCAATCACTGAATTATAATGATAAAAAAACATACATACATACATATATTACAATACATTGATAATACAGGGTAAAACCTGAAAGAAAACATTTTAAAAAGTAGATAAATATGGAAGCCCTAAGCATTTATGAATAATGCATTAAAAAAATAAAAAAAGTTCCAATGCATTAATTATGCCTTGTAATGCACCTTATTATACACTGTGCAATATCTTGAATAATTGTAACCGCAGTAATAAATTGTAACATGTCATATAATTGTTGCTCTATGCATTTTAAAATTGGTTATAATTATTTATGAAAAGATGTTCTTCCATTTTATCAACAAAATTTTTGTTCTGTTTATGCCGTTCCATCTTACCCACCAAAGGTTTCAAACCACGCCCAAATATTTAGCCACATTGTAAGACTTTTATCAAAACTAATATGAAAACTATAAAGGGGGGTAAAACTGTTGAAACAAAGGAGACATAATTTAAAAAAATAAATAAATAAACCATGTTGTTATCCAATATGTGGCTGGAGTATCTGAGAAGTTCAGAAGAGTCTTCACATTGTTCCAGCGTGCTCCAGCCTGCATGCCTACTACTACTTAGCCAGAGGTGGGTAGAATACCCAAAAACTGTACTCAAGTAAAAGTACTAGCAGAAATATTTACTCAAGTAAAATTAAAAGTTGTTTGAATCAAATGCATGCCGTATTTATTCATGCATATAAACAAGTTGAAGACACTAACTAAAAAAACGTTATTGCTTTTCTATAGTATTAAGCCTCAATTGACAATTTGTTAAGGAAGCAGACAAAAAATGTAGTAAAAGTTAACAATAACGATTTATTAATCAGAGGGTCTTCGCTGATAGTGGCAAAAGGTAACTCAAAATGGTAAACGTTCCAATCCAACAGAAATGATAAACAAACTGAAAGTCCTTCTTTGTCTTTGGGCAGAATCGTTGGAGCACACAACACCGATGGAGACACACAGACCATAGAGACGAACCAGGAGGATGAGGATTAGGATAACGGAGGAATGGAGAATCACAGGTAAGCACAAGGTATTTTCACAAGGAGAGAGCAATGAGAGAGTCCAAGGAGTGTATAAGGAGTGTTTGATTAGAGGTATAATTAATTACAGGTGGTGGAGACAGGTGATTGCAATCCAACTGAGTGTAGGTGACTGAGAGAGAGGGTGGAGTCATGCATGGGCGTAACAGTACCCTCCCCTCCAGCCCCTCCCCCCAGGGCCCCCTCTCGAAGACTGCAACAACAACAATAGAAAATGCTGGGAAGGGAGGCTGGGCGCCCTGAAGCCTGGATGAGGGAGCATTTCCAAGGACAGCCTCCAGGGTGGATCAGGCTTTTCAGAGTCCAATCCCAAATCCCCTTATCACCCACCCTTTCCCCAAACATGGCTATACTGGCCCCCCATAAAATTTTCTTGGGGAGGTTCAACTCCTTCAGGTGCCATGCTTTGGAGAACTGTTCATAAAGGGTGGTGTCAGGTGGGTATACGGAAGGGGTAGTTACAGGTAGTGCAAGCTCTGGGGAACTACCTGGAAGTTCTGGTTCAAGGGGGCGCTCTGGAGGTGCAAGCTCAAGGGGGAGCTCTGGAGGTGCAAGTTCAAGGGGGCGCTCTGGAAACGCAGTCTCTGGGGGGCGCACTGGAGGCATAGGCATTGGAGGACGCACTGGAGGCGCAGCAGACGCTGGAGGGCAAACTGTAGGCACAGCAGACTCTGGAGGGTGCACTAGAGGCACAGCGAACTCTGGAGTGCGCTCTTGCAGCGCAGCAGGCTCTGGGGGCATCACAGGGACTGGATTTAAAATTAGCTTCTCAGAAACTGGAATCAACACTGAATCTCCTTGCCACATCTCAATAACATCCTCAGAAGGATACAACCTGGATTCTCGGGGAAACTGGAGTTCAGGAGCGAGAATCAGCAGAGTGGAATCCGCATGGAACAGGATGAGATATCCAGGGTTTTCTTACCAAAAACTGTGCTTGAATCGGGAGAAGTAGAGTCAGTGGGGAATCTGGTGTGATCTGGCCACCCAGCCTCTGGTGAGCACTTCCGCGGTCTTGACACTGGCTGCTCTCTCTGTATAGACATATGTGGTGCAGGTATAGGAATAAACTTACGTGTTGCTGGAATGGATTTGTGTTCTCATGGTTCGTGGATGAATTGGGATTTTGACATTAATTGTACTCCATCCTGACTTGTTTGCGGAAGTGGGACTATGGCTCGATTTCTGAAGCCCTCTAAACAAATAAAGAACGCCACCTTCCAATCCTGCCCCGTGTCTGGAAGCTCCACAGAACGGTGAGAGTAGGCTCCGATCTGGAACACAGATATCAAAGCGTCATTGTCCAAGTTTACTTCCTCAGTTAGTCGATAAAATTCCTCTGCGTGAGCATTGAAAGGGAGATCTTGCTGAATCAGGACGCCGAGGTGGGAGGTAAATTCCATAGCAGTCTGAAAGCTAATACTGGGGCTTAGACACGGCACTCCAGGCCATAATGACGGAGTAGTAATGACGGATGACAATCCAGCTAAGTGTAGGTGACTGAGAGAGAGGGTGGAGCCATGCATGGGCGTAACACAATTATAAATTTTTTATACACAATTTTACACTCTGGCCCTGGCGAGAGGGCGTGAACTATCAGTACTTAGGCAGTGATTAACACCTGAGAAGACAAAGGCCTGCAAAATAAGCTGCATAATGAGCCACAGACAGGTATGTGACTGAAAGAGGAGAGTTACAAGAAAGAATCTGAGGACAAAAAAAGTTTATATATTCAGTATTTAGTTCAGTATACACAAAAAACTGGAAGATAATATATATATTATATATATTAATATATATATATATATAGGGTGTAAGGTTTGTGTAAGGTTTAAAACAAGCCAATACATTTGTTCAAGTTTATGCCACAATACCAAGCTAACTAATAGTCACATTCTGAGTCTGCATTCTTCTTGTCTGAGGTAATCCAAAGCTTATTTATCTAACATTATTGTTATCCAACGATATAGGATGTTCTTTTACAACATCCCATGTACAAAAGCTATTTATTTTGTGAGTTTGTATTATAATCAGAAAGCCTACCTAACTTTCAATATTAAAGACGCCAGTACTGTATCAGGGTTTGCATTCTTTATGGAGGTTTTTGCTGTCCCATAGTGTGAAGATTACTGGTTACATGTAGAAGATTACATGTACACAGTTGCCTACTTATCTTTTATTTAAGGGATATATATATAAGTATGACAAGGATTTCATGCCAGTCTTTGTTAAATTTCTACACAAACATATTTCATTCTATTTATTGAGGTACTTATTTGTTGTATTTAATGGGAAAAGTATAAAAGCACTGCTGTAATTAACACTATCCTCTTGCAGTGTGATCAGTTGGATGGTAAAAAAAACTTTTCACTTATCACTAAACATGCCAAAAACAGTGAAAAGAAAGGTGTTGATTCAAGAAAAAAGGCCTTAATTCTAGCTTTACTGGCACAAGGATTCAGTGAGCGTCAAGTTGTTTCTATCCTTGATATTTCAAAGACAGCAGTTCACAAAAAAATGAAACAAACATGCATTGTTTTGTATTGGTGAGGTTAGCAGTTTTAAGAATAAAACCCAAAAGAAACTGATTTTTCCGCAGTGGTCTCTTATTTTTTTCCTGAGCATAGTAGGCATATATGTGGTGGTGGGCCGGCTGGCTCATAAAATGCCAAGGCCAATTTTTACTCCCAGTCCAGCCCTGGCTTTGCCATTGAGCCCTGATCCACTTTGGGGCTTTCAGTTCCTAGCTCTGCCTTGGCATGAGGAGATTCAGACTCCAGCTGATTCCTCAGAGCATTCTGCCCTGTCAAACCAATCAGCTCCACCCTGGCTCCTTACACCCTCGGCTGCCCAGTCATAAGTCTACCATGATCGTGGACTTCCAGGACCTCCACTACATTATATCCCTGCACCACTACAGCTCTGTCTGGCTCCTAATTCCCTCAAGTTCCTCACTCGCTCTCTCATCACCACCAGAACTCTGCTTAGGTCTCCAGGTTCATCCTTTTACCACATCTCTTAGTCTGCTGGACGTTGCCTGGGCCTCATGATCACATGTCGTTTTTTCATGGTCGTTCATCCAATGTTATTCATTTATAATAGACAAAATATAGAACACTATATAACATTTTTGTTCATCTCAGTTTCAGTTGTCATTTTTGTCAATAATCACTTCAAATGATCAAATATCAATTCAGTTATTACATTTATTTAATTATAGTTGTAATCATTAATCATAATTTTCAGTTATGTAAAACCACACAAATTAAAATAGAAAATGTGCATATATTTGAAGAGTTCTTTTGCAAAAACATAATTGTTTTTAACAATTCTCAAAAATCATGTTTTTTACTGTGCATTCCAATTAATCTCAAACTAGCTGCAATTTGGTTGATTTGACTAGGTTAAAAAATAACGTACAAATAAAAAAGCCAACTAGCACAATAAAGCACAACAACAAAAAAGTTTCTGTTTTTGCAAATGAATGGCTATAACAGTACAGCTGAAGGTGTAATCAAGCTTCGCTAGATGGTGCTCCAGCCCCATCTATATGTCATTCTCCGTTCTCCATCCCAGGACTCTTATTATGAACTTGTGTCTCCTCTGTCACCCTTCCGCGCTGTGACAGAATGATCGACCACAAAGGATCAAGCTACTACTCATAGTCAAAGGCAAAACAAATCACTGCCCAATATGGCTGCCATACTTGATTCATTACACAAGTTGGTTGCAGTATCCCAGTCAATGCTCAGAATTGCTGCTGATCCCAAGTCACTGCACAAGATGGCCGCCGAACCTGAGTCACTGCACAAGATGGCCACCAATCCCGAGTCACTGCACAAGATGGCCCCCATTTCTGAACCCTTCAGTGATCCTGATCTGCCATGGCCCGATCCGCCAGAGTCTGCCAGTGATCCTGATTCCCCTTTGTGTTCCGCAAGTGGCAGCACGACCTGCTCTGAACCAGCTACACAGACCGTTGAACCATCGTCCTCCCCTGAACCAGCCACGGAGGCTGTAAAACTATTGTCCTCCCCTGAACTGACCAAGGAGGCCGTAGAACTCTGTAACAGTACAGCAGGAGGTGTCATCAAGTTCCGCTAGATGGCACTCCAGCCTGTATCTAGCAGGAGCCATTTAGGAGGGTTGGTGCAAGAGCTCCTAATTTTGCAGTCTGGTGCTGTGGCAGAGGGTGTATTTATGAACGTCCCTTGCAGGAGCGGTCCACACTGACAGATGTAGTACTCCTGGTTGGGCTGTCCTACTGAAACTATAGCGAATATGTTTGAACATCTCTGGCAGGAGCCGTCCATGATGGTGGGTGTAAGAGCTCCTAATTTGGGGTTCCCTGTTGTTAAAGAGGGTGCATTGTAAACATCCCTTACAGAAGCGGCACACACTGGTGGGTGCAGTACTCCTGTTTGGGCTGTCCACTGGAATGTCAGTGTGTGTGCACAACCATCTGTTAGGAGCTGTCCATGATGGCGGGTGCAAGGGTTCCTACTTTTGTGGTCCGCTTGCAGAGATGTGTTTAGGGCGTGTTGATGATTTAAATAACATTTGATTAAGTGGACCTCTTGGGTTGCCATACTCCAGATTTGTATGACCCTCTTCTTGTGGGTGTAGCTTTGAAGAGCTTTTGGAACCATCCGCACTTGTGGGTGCAATGGTCCAGCTCGTGAGGCCACTACTTGTAGCTTTGGGCATATTGAGCTTTTGGGACGATCCACGCTTATGGGTGCAATGCTCCAGCTCTTGAGGCCACTGCTTGTGGCTTTGAGGATAGTGAGGTTTGGGAGAGGTCAACACTGGTGGGTGCAATGTTCCAACTCTAGAAGGCCACTGCGGTGGCATAGAAATAGGTGAGCTTGGGAGCAATCCACACTGTTGGATGCAATGTTCCGGCTCTAGAAGGTCATTGCGCTGGCATAAAAATAGGTGAGCATGGGAGCGGTCCACACTGGTGGGTGCAATGCTTTGGCTTGAGGGAACCATTGTAGTGATTCAAATTCACCTTATTATTGGAATTCTTCCAAAATTGTCTTTGATCTCAAGGCTTAACCAATTCGGTCTGGCATAGGCATGCAAGCCTTCTGTTACCTGGCAAATATAGTATTTAAAATAAAATGTGAGAAGGATCAGACATAATTTTCCTGACAAAAGCCCTGCTATTTTCATATACACCTATTGAAAAAGTTTATTGTGTGAACGCTTTTTATAAAAAATAAATAAGTAAAAAAAGGCTGCTCATTCCCTGTCTTGGCTTTCATGGAGCTCATGACAAGGACAGG
>JAUCMT010000036.1:19535774-19554659 GCA_032357475.1 Enteromius thamalakanensis
ATATATATATATATATATATATATAAAAGTTTTGTATTGTTAGTTATTGGCCAATAAACAGACATTTCTTTATGTTTCAGGTAGGTTTTTTTTTCGCGGTAGTATTGTTTATGATATCCTTTATTTTAGTTTTTCATTATATTTTAATATACTAAAACTAGACGCATAAATCAATAATTTTTAATTAAATAGTTATTATGTCCACTAGGTGTCACACATGAGTTTGTTTTCATTGACAAGCTTCATTTATTAACAGAATTGTTAATAACTAATTATTAACAGAAGATTTTAACAGAATAAGTTCTAAATTTCCTAATTTCATATATATACACACGCTAAAGCCTACATACACACTCATTTTAAAACTTAATAATATAATGTTAAAGTGTGATTAAATCAAACTTGTAAGTGCAGCCTACTTGATATGTGAATGTGAAATGTATTTGGGTTGCTCTATACTTGATTTATTCGTTTTACTGATGTTGTTGAATATATTTATAATACTAAGAGCCTTCCAGGGGGGAAAAAATCAATTCGGGTTAAGTTTTTCGGGTCTTTTCTATTATTATTTTAGACGAGAGTTGTATACAGTGCCAGAAGTTAAAAAACAAAAAGAAAATCTAATTGGATTTAACCAATTATTAAACAAAAATATGATAGTTTAACGAACATTGTTGATATTACATCGCTATTTAGTATATGGCAAGTGTATGGTATAATGTTATGAAATGACATACACGCGCATTAAACTAAGAGCGGGGCAGGCGCGAGTACGAACGCACGCACGCACCCACCGCATATGCAGACATACTGTACACACACGTTTAATAGCAAACACACTCCTTCACTCTTAGGCACATGGCAAAAATGCCGAGAGAGCCGGATTCGCTCTGTCATCATCTTGAAAAATGCCCTGAGGAAAGATTCCTGACCAAGAGGACCGAATGGCTCCAAGGACCCTTCAGACTCTTCATTATAATAATTTACTTCTCTTATTTGAGATATACTTTAGCACATCCTCAGTGTTTGGACTACCAGCCACCTTTCAAACCCCCTTACCACCTTGAGTTTTGCAGGCACTATGAGAAATTTGGTTGCTGTGACCAAAAAGCAGACAACAGTATTGCAATGAGATACTGGGACATAATGGACCTGATTGGTGAGGAGGAATATGCAGTGTGCGGTGATTTGGTAAAAGATATTATGTGTCAGGTATGTATGGTCCTTTATCAAAAAAAAAGTTAAAAGTAGTAAACTGCATTTTTTTTCATGTGCTTGACTATTTGTGTTTTAACATGTTTTTAAAAATCCTGTGGAATGTTTTGTTTTGCACTTTCTTATTTACATTCATTAATATTCCACAATGTAATGTAATGATATGGATGTAAATATGTTTAATTTATTCATAGTTTGGAGGAGTTTGTTTTTGACAGCAGAATAGTGTCAACATGACTTATATTTTAATACATTTAAATGCTTAAATTAATTCTGTTTTTATCAGATGATGTCATTTACTGATGTACATTTGCAGAAAATCACAGTAACTTTGTTAATCAGTGGTAAGACTATTATTGCACATACATTTGATTAGATGTGAGAGCTTTTAAAACAAACTTCAAATCGTATAACGTTAGTTGGTCTTATAAGATTATATACAGTAGTGTGTTTGTGCTGCAGATTAATGATATTAAGCGCCTTTTAAAATGTACATTTTGAAGTGATTGTACATATTTCTCACATAATTTCAATCTATATTATAGAGCAGGTCAGATTTCTGAACCCAGATTGAGTCAGAGTTTAGTTCTAACCAGCTCCAAGTGACCTGGCTATAAGATATGAGTGAGTTTGAAGACATTGATTGGCAGATGTGTTTAATTAGGGCTGAGGTCAAAGCTTGAAGTGGGAAAAAAAGAAGTGTGGGTACTTTCCCCAACACCACCGTCCCGCAAGGATGCCAGGTTTTCACAACAAAACCCACCCACAACCCTATGGAAATTTGAGGATGGCCCCCATGTTGGACATGTTTTTTTTTTGGCAGGTTTACCCTGGTAAAATTCACATTCCAGGGGCTAAATATCATGTTATTACCATAGCTTTAACCTGCGGACATTAAAAAACAACAGGGTGGCAACAGTGTTCAAGTAGGGACTTGGCAACACTGCCCCTGAAGTCGACCGACACCACTGGGATTTATTCACATAATTGGTTGAGGTGACAGGTGACCCCTCTGGGTAGTGTGATTACAGTGGCTTTTCTAATCAACCAGACACTGACAAAACTCACAGTACACACAAAAAAGTACAGGTAAGCTCAAGATTAAAGAAGTGCCAGTACTGCAGCGGTCCACTTGAAGCACTGGCTAATGCTAAACTCTGTAGGACAATGGCCCTCCACCTCTGCTAAAGGAGGTCTGAACCAAGATTGGCGACTCTGGCCCTCGAGATCCATTTTCCTGCTTTTTAGGAGTTTAGCTCTAACCCTAATAGTTTTGGGAAATCCTAGAAAGTGAGTTTAATCAGGGTTGGAGCTATACTCTCAGGAAAGAAATCTCAAGTTGTCTAATCTGAACAATTCAGACAATATAAAAATGCCTTTAAGAACAAAACTTATCTACACTGATGTACTACTCAACCCTGGGTTCGGTCTTGACTGCATTTCCGTCCAAGTGATGATCTCAAGTCTTGTAGTCTTGGAGTCAGGCCATATGTGCCATTTATACAGAGACGTCCTGGCTAGGATTTTTATTGCATAAGACATCCGAATTAGTTTGACCAATAGCATGCAGGCATTGTTCCTAGTCAACGGACTGTGGCCCTTGAGAAGGTGAGATCTCCAAAGAATGATCAAAGCAATGTAAATGCGCACACTTTTGTTTGTATCGTTATACTTGGAGTCAAGACGTACTTGAGTACTACAACACTGACTGGAACTGCTCTACAGCAGTGTATCTCAACTCTGGTCTTGGGTGCTCCCCAATATAGCACATCTTGGTTGTGTGTCCCCAATCAAACACACCTGATTGAAATCATGAGCACAACTCCAGGCCCTGAAATAGGTGTGTGAGATAAGGGACATTTGGAGTCTTGACTCCAAGTATAACAATACGAACAAATGTGTGCACGCATTTACATTGCTTTGATCGTTCTCTGTAGATCTCACCTTCTCAAGAGCCACAATTGGTCGACTATGTACCTGCATGCTATTGGTCAAACTAATTTGGATGTTTTAGGCAATGGCCAGGACGTCTCTATATAAATGGCATGTATGGCTACCCTAGAACTGGGCCCCTGCTATAGACTAGAACGTTGTGGGTGGGGACGTTTGACTTGAACCAGTAAGCTTCAGAAAATGTAGTTAATTGTAAGACGTCTATTGCTCTTTTGCAGGAGTGTTCTCCATACGCCGCACACTTGTTTGATGCTGAAGACCCGTACACTCCAGTGAGGCACCTGCCAGGAATGTGCTTCACTTACTGCTCAGAATTTCACAGCAAGTGCCATTCTGTGGTCAAGTACCTAACCAACAGCCAGACTCTCCTGCAGACGAGCGAGAAGGACCGCTCGCATTTCTGCAACCTCATCAACCTCCCTGACCAGGACTATTGCTACCCCAACGTCCTGAGGAACAACGACCTGTACAGCAATCTGGGCAAAGTGGTGGAGGACACCAAAGGATGCCTGCAGCTCTGCTTGACGGAAGTGGCCAATGGGCTGAGGAACCCTGTGCTGATGGTTCACAGTGGAGATGATACCCACCGCATGTTCGTGGCAGAGCAGATAGGCTTCGTATGGGTGTATCTGAAAGATGGCAACCGCTTAGAGCAACCCTTCCTGGACATTAGTGGAGAGGTGTTGACCACACAGTGGCTGGGAGATGAAAGAGGTTTCCTGGGCCTCGCTTTCCATCCAAAGTACAGAAATAATGGGCGCTTCTTCATCTACTACTCCATTTTGATCAGTGGCAAGCTGGAGAAAATTCGCATCAGCGAGATGAAGGTTTCGGCTCATGACATGAACGTGGCAGACCCCTACTCAGAAAGGTCAGTAGGTTTGATCTATGCTGTTGTGCATGTGCTGTCAAAATACACTTGTCAAAGAAACAGTTGACTTAAGAAAATTCTACTTAGTTTTTTATGTGCACACTGTTATTTTTTCAGTGAAACCAAAAAAAAAAACCTTGTCAAGCTGGATGTGAAACCTGAGACTTTGCATGATTTTCTCATGCTCTTCCTCTTTTGCCGTGATTTTGTATATTTCTTCGTGCTCTTTTAACTAAACTAGTGCATGCGGAGGACATTTCATTTTTCTATGCTGTAGTAACATGCGTTGTAACGTACAACTTAAAAGGTGTCATTACCATAGAGTCTACATGTCTCTACCCAAGTTTATTAAATCCAAGTCACACAGATCTGCAATGATCTTGCTAAAATCGTGCAGTATGTAGATGGCTTAAAGACATTATCAAACCTCATTGGTTCTTTCAAATCTCATGACCAAAAGTTACCGAAATCCAAACTCTATAGTTTCTATAGTTATAGTCTATAGTTTATTGCGGTACAGACTTTTTAATGGTTCTTTTATGGTTTGGAATAGGCTATTTGGCTAGCACTTTATACACTCAAGTACATACTAAATTACAATTACTAGGTAATAACTACAGTAGGTGCTAACCTTACACCTACCCCTAAAACTAATCATACACCATGCACTTAACTTATATTACCAAAACCATAAGTACATATAAGTCATGTACTGTAAAAAGTGCAACTGGCAATTTTATGTGTCTTCTGCCCTGTTTATTCTTAATTTTTGTAAACAAATATGTATCTACAGAGTTCTTCTTGAAATTGAGGAGCCTGCAGCAAACCATAATGGTGGGCAGCTTCTGTTTGGTCTAGACGGATATCTGTACATCTTTACAGGGGACGGTGGAAAAGCAGGAGACCCTTTTGGAAAGTTTGGAAATTCCCAAAACAGGTAAGCACATATTTAAAACATTTCATAGTAATTGGTGTAGAATTAAGAGTATGAGTGTCATAAATCATCTGTAATGCTTTGATGGATCTCCAGTTACTCCCTCTTGGACATTTTCATCACAAAAGCTTTCCCTGCTATGCAAAAATGTTTCAGATCGGCACTGTTAGGAAAAGTGCTTCGGATTGATGTGGATGGTAGCAGTTTAGATGGGAAGCCCTATAAGATTCCTCCAGACAATCCTTTTCTCAACGAGCCTGATGCAAAGCCAGAGGTCTATGCCTATGGTGTGAGGAATATGTGGCGCTGCTCCGTGGATCGAGGGAATCCGCTCACTGGTTACGGGAGAGGAAGAATATTCTGTGGTGACGTGGGTCAAAATCGATACGAGGAGGTTGACATCATTGTGAAGGGAGGAAACTATGGATGGAGGGCCAAAGAAGGCTTTGAATGCTTTGATATGAAATTATGCCAGAACTCTTCTCTAGGTGAGCTGGACCGTAGAATAATAACACACACATTTGGGTCAGAGAAAAGGACAGATCAAGTGGAGAATTCCAGAAGTTTTTACTGCTTAGTAAAACTCGACATACTGGCGAACTTCATACCAATGGCCAGTCAATAAATTTGTGCTCCTGGTTTCTGGGGATTGTTCGTTTTGAGCATTTCAAATGATCTTGAATGAATAGTTAATAAAAAAATATTTACTCCAATGTCATTTCTGAGCAGCTTGTGTTTTCCAAGTAAAGTTGATTTACACTCCCTAACTCCCAAATAATTTATGATCAAATCAACACAAGGGGTGAGAAACTAATAACCTACAGATATTTGGATGCAAAATGTAAATAAACTCTTTAAGTATGCAATGAACAAACTTAGTCCTTCACACATTGTTTTAATTACAGAAATCCTGCTGTAGCCCACAAACAGTTTTTATTCTTTGTTTTGTTTTTATAGATGACATTTTGCCAATATTTGCTTATGGACACCATGTTGGCAAATCCGTAACTGGTGGCTACGTGTACAGAGGATGCGAATCACCCAACCTCAATGGTCTTTATATTTTTGGAGACTTCATGAGCGGGTATGGACAACTAAAACATCTTTCATGCACAATCAACTCTCAATTAGAGATGTAAAATGTACAGCTCATGAGAGTCATTTTTAGGTCATTCGGTCACTACTTTTGGTCTTAAAATATGTCTGGGAGCAATGACAATTCAAGCTTTTGTTCCTATTCAGACGATTAATGGCTCTGGAGGAGGATAAGAAATCTGGGAGTTGGAAGGAAAGGAATGTGTGCATGGGTGACACTAAAACCTGCTCTTTTCCTGGCCTTATAAATCATCACCACAAGTTCATCATCTCATTTGCAGAGGATGAAGCGGGTGGGTTTGTGCACAGTACTTTATAAGAAATAATGAAAGCAATTATGTGACTGAAAAATATTCATACTATAATGTTTATTCCCCACGCCAGGTGAACTTTATTTTTTGGCAACCTCCTACCCAAGCGCTTTATCTCCCTTTGGCACGCTTTACAAATTCGTGGATCCATCTAGGTATGTATATATTGCTACATTTGGATACATTTTGTACTCAATAACTCAAAAAATCTTAATATGCACAGTAAAGATCAGATGACAAAAATTTTCTTTGCCTAATCCGTCTATACTGTATAACCAATGATGGGTAAGATTCCCCATTAAAAGAGTTTAAAAAATATAACAGTTAAGACATCATGCTGGGTGAACTGAAGCACTACACGTGTCAGTTTAAGCGCCATGTGGTCTATATTCCTTTGGAAACTTGGAATCTGTTACACATGCTTCCACCAAAATGGTTTCCATCCAGACTTCTGGAAATCTTCTATCTACCACAGATCATAAATACTTATCAGTAATAGCTCAATGATTTGTTCGTGTCATTCTGTGAGATACTGTTGGGGGTCTAATGATGTGCGAAAATGTCGATTTCACTATAATTTATTTTACTTTACTGCTTTTAAAATACAGTAAAGGGTTAAATGAACAGAGAATTAAATATGGACTGAAATAATATGAAGAACCAAATATAATCTTGTTGATGTTTTAAACAATTAACTGATGGTAAATCAAGAGTCATCCTGCTGGAACTGGCATGACTACGGGGGATTATCAGCACATCTGTAATCAATCTCACTAATACTGTCGCGAGGGAGATGCAAGAAGGCCTTCGGATTCAAATGCGAGTTTTTTATTGAAAACAGAGTGAGACAAGCAGAGTCGATCAGGAGCATACAGGCATGAGACACAGCGAGAGAGTAGTCAGAGTCCAGGCATAGGTCGAAACACAGCAAACACAATCAAACAGGGCAAAACAAAGGCGGTGGTCAAAAACAGGCGAGGTTGGTAAACTACAGATCAGAACACAGAGGAAAACATGAGAACACGGGGTGCCAAAACGACAGGTTGACAGTGCTTATAGATCGTGGAGACATATAAACACATCCGGGTTTTATACATGTGAAAGTAGGTCAAGGGGTGGAGCAAACACTGAAGTACCTAGACAACAAATGAGTGGGCGGAGACTCATTTATTGATGAGAGTCCATGAATAAAAACCTCCCGCCACTAAAGGATTCCTACATTTTTTTAAGTTAATAAAGTTATTTCCTCTGCATTTCTCTATTTACAGGAGGGCTCCTCCAGGAAAATGCAAATACAAGCCACTTCCAGTAAAGGTCAGAGGAAAGAAAGTGCCATTTGCACCTAGAGAATGTAAGCATATATATTTCAGTTGATCTACTTCAAAAGTTTAAAAATTTAATTCAATGCCACTTGCTGTTTCTTTCTAAATGTTTGTGGAATTGTCTTTTTTTTCTATTTATTATTATTTTATCAAAGAAAATCAATTGCATTGTTGTTGTTTTTAAGTGACTGTGCTTGGGATAAGTGAAACACCTACAAGATCACCACTGGAAAAGATCTTACTCCCCACTAAACCACCAGGCACACGCCAGCCCACAAGGGCCAAACCCATCACATCTGCACCGAAGAAAAAAATCACAGGCAAAACCACTACAGCGAAGTTGAGCCAAGAAAAGTTAAAGAAGACAACTCAGGCAAAGGAGACGCAAATAAACACGAGCACAAAAACACTTAAGAAGGTTCCTCTTAACAAGAAGTCATTGTTACAAACCAAGAAGTACAAAAAAGCTACAGGAAAACCATCTCACAAGCCCAAACTGTCCATAAAAGGAGCTCCGGAAAAGAAGAAAACCAAACCTACCAAACCAACAAAACCAAAAGATGTGACAAAGCCCAAGGTCTGGCTACAAAAGACTGCAAAGCCTAAAAAAGAGGTGAAGAAACCCGTTAAGAGCAAACCTAAGGTTACCGTTTCTAAAAAGAATCAGTACAAAAGCAAAAAGGAGAAAACTGTCTAAATAAGCCATGCGTGTGATGTAGTAATTAGATGGTAGTAATGTAGAGAATTCAAAGAGATCCTTTTCAAACAATGTATCAACTGAACTGAAGTTTTGAGGTCAGTCAGTTGTGTGATATGAAAGACCACAGAGAAAACCACAACAGTCCTGGGCCAACAGTAGATTTGGTTTAACAAGCGACACAGAAGCATTCTTCAAATGTTGGACTTATTTTTGGAATGCGGTAAAGTAATTAGTTTGGGGCGATGATCTTTATTTTAGACCAAAACTAAAACTAAAAGGAGAAATTCTAAAAAAAAAATGCTTTTGAAAGACTGTCTTAAACTCTTTAAACTCTTTGAAGCTAAAATACATTAAATTATAAAATGTGCCAATTTTATGACATACCTAAGTCCAAAATACACATTTTTGACATGTTAACCCAAAGTGGCACTGCTTTTCCTTTAATAGACACAGACCGAAAGCAAACTTATATATACCATACCGCACAAGTCTTTCTTGGTGCAAGTAAATATGTTTTATTCACTTTTTTTTTTTTTTAAGCAGGTCCAGGTCTATTTTAGGGTGTAAATGAGGTATTACTTAGTACACGCTTTGTGTCTGTAGTACTAGGTCATGTAAAAAAGTAGTTTGCTGTATTAAAATACTTTTTTTATATACTTATATTGTACATGCACATATTTGCATATAATTCATAAGTTAAATGGAATTTGAAAACTTTTAACACTAAACAGCTAAGATTTTGTGAACTGTTATTCCAGAAAACATTTAATAAAACATTTGAGCTTTTAAGTGAACATGTGATTTGCCCTTTTTATGATGAAGTTAACCAAAGTGCCAAGGAAATAAATATATAAATTATAAATTTGACCTTTTTAATTCTTTAAAAGTGTGAACTTCATCACTGTGTGGTATGTCAAAAAAGCAAGTGATTTGTCATAATTTATCTGACAACATCCTGCCAAAGCATAAACTATTCCATCATTCACGATTCTTATAGTCTTATGTTTTTTGTTTTTAGCTAAGCTTCATCAAAGTCACACATTTCATGAACTGTGCATCTTACATATTTGCTATTAGCAATTTTATATAAATGCACAAAGTATTTGTACAATACTCTGATGCATAAGAACTGTGAGTTATAAAGACTTTATATCTCGCAATTCTGTCTTCATAACTTGCAATTTTGACTTTATAACTCGCGATTATTACTTCATATCTCACAATTCTGACATTATAACTCGCAGTTATGACTTCATAACTCATTATTGTGTTTATATCTCCCAATTCTGAGAAAAAAAGTCAGACTTTAGACAAAAAGTCACAATAACCTTTTCTCATTCAGTGGTGAAAACTGGCTTCCATACACTTGGACACTGAACATGATGACAATAACTTCAACACAAGGATCACAAACAATATAAAAATAAATAAAAATAAAAAAAAACAATAAATGGATTGCTTTTCCTTAAATAAACAGACAGAAAGCTAACATTAATATTATTTTTAATGCAGATCCAAACCAAGTTTATATGAGTTTTTAAATGAGCATGAGATTTGCCCTTTGTCATGATAAGGTTACCCACAACACTTTCTATAACATTTAATATTAAGTGATACACAAATTTTGTGAACTTAAAAGGTGTTACCTGACAACAACATGTCAAAGTGAAAACCAATCCATCGTTCAGGATTCTTATTAGTTTTCAGGTAAGCTTCATCACAGCATAAAAGCAGAAGCCATGCATTCCCATGGACTATCTGAACCATGCATCTTACATATTAGCAGCAATTTTATATAAATGCACATATTTGTCTATAGATATTGTATTTGCAACGTATTTGCACAACACTGTGATGCGTCTAACAGTCCTACTGTATATATGATGAAGGTGATTAAGAATAGAAATGTATGGAACCAAAGTATTTGAGGTCAAATTAGAAGTTTCAATCTAAACATTTTCAACATACAAAAACTGGTGTGTCTTATGTTATTTTAATGTATTATATTAATTTTGTAGTGGAAACAGTTTTACAGTTTACAGCACGTTGTTGAATTAGGTAAAAAGAATATATAATCAAGATTTATGCTTATATCCTGGAATCTTATATATGTTATATACATATTTTTACACACTTGAAACTGCTCTCAAATTTTGTGATTTTATAGATCGTGTAATTTTCAGCTGCACTGGGAAAGTGCTGATGATGAACATAACTGGGTGATCACAAACAATGTTAAAAACATTAAAGGTCTATATTCTCACCTACAGTGCTTTACTGTATCCTGCAATTAAATCACAGGTTATGGGCATACCATTACAAATGCTTCTAAGGACATGCTGGAACTGGATTATATATTTACATTCACAGAGAGCAGTAACTAACAACTAGGTTTCAAAAAGCCACCGCACGACATGTGTTTGACAGAAGTCCTAAGGACTTGACTAGAAGATTGCCTAAGGGTGATGATTTGTCAGACCGGTGAAAAGATCAGTGAGGTTCACTTTTATGCAATTCTTGCACCTTGAGTTATTTTTTTAAATGTGGCCCCCAGATCGTGTCCGGTGACGTCTAGGATATTGCCTAAAGGTGATGATTTGTCGGACTGGTAAAAACAGCACTGAGGTTCACTTCTTGCACTCAAGCTCTTTGTAGTTTAAAAGGGGCCCCCAGATTGTGTCCGGGGAAGCAGCCCTGGGATGTATTGCACAATTTGAAGGGTCTTCAGAACTACTAAGGCTTGTGACGACAGGTTGAAATGAGTGCCTGAAGCACGCAACAAAATATTTTCACCAGGTTCTCTGCAACAGTTTCTGCAACAATTTCAGTTTTTAATTCAAATTCATTTGAATCATAACAGATGATTCAGTTTAGGTGTAATTTGTGCAACAAGTAAAATAACTAATTGGTTACTTCTGTAACCCAGGTTCCCTGAGACATGGAACGAGTACTGCGTCTGCTAAGACGCTTATGGGGAAAACTCCTTTTTTCCCTTAACTGAAGCCTTATTTAATCACGCAGTGAAACTGCGCGGCCAATGGCCGCTGCAGGTGTACTTGTTTAACCAATAGGCGAAGTGCCACCTTCAGCGAGCCAATGGCCACCAGTCATGCTATTTGCATGAATGGCGCGAACTTACTCTATAAGAGTGAGGGCGCCCGAGACATTTCTTCAGGTTAATTCGACTGAAGTGGTGGCCCATCATAGCATGGCGCGGGACGCAGTACTCGTTCCATGTCTCAGGGAACCTGGGTTACGGAAATAACCTATTAGTTCCCCTTCGACATTTCACTCGTACTGCGTCTTCTAAGACGCTTATGGGGAACACAGTATAATCCCGCCGTGCTATAGGTCTTTTGAACTTGGAAGCCCGAGAGCGGACCTAGGGAAACCCCAAGGTCTGACATCACAAGCATACTCTGTTCAATCACCCAAAGGCAAATGCCTAAACTTGCAGCGAATTTGCGGCAAGTTTACAATAGATATAAGTGATATAGACATAATCATAACACGAGTCCCCGCTGTTTAATGTAAGCGGTCAATACAGTGAAACCCGACATATCATTATTACGTTCATAAGCTAGGCTGGGTAAGGCCAGCTTAGATCGTATAGTGTATTTGCAACTCAGCAATGACTGGGGTGTAATACAGGAGTCAGCTAGCTCATAGTCGTAGTAGCTCTATATCCAGCTCACTTGTATAGGGAGCTATGAATATGAGCGCTGTTTGTGCGGCTGAAAAAAGGCGGAAAAGAATTCTCGTGCCGTTTGAGCCGGCATCGCCTGGTTTAGGCAGAAATTGATTTGGTAGGCTATGACTGTAGGCAAACTGCAGCCAGAGAGCCCATCGGATTAAGCACTTCAGAGATAGCGCTATGAATGAGCCTTTGCAGAGCAAGGCGGGTTCGCAGCCAGGGTAAAGCAGCCCGAATGGTGATAGCCACTTAGACAAGGCAGAGTCCGCAGGTTCCGTGTGAATAAGAGCTGAAGTCTATCATGCGAGATGGCAAGCATGGCCAGCTCAACATTTAGGAACTCTATGCAGAAAGAACCCCTAGCATGCAGTGCTGGGATACCCAGATTATAAAACCTGGCAAGGCCCAGCCAGCCACCTCACAGATTTCTGATAGAGAAACACCACTAGCCCAGGCCCAGGTAGAGGCAGTGGATCTAGTGGAATGACACTTTACTCCTAGGGGACATTCTAGGCCCGCGGACGAGTAAGCTAATAATATAGCGTCTACAACCCAGTTTGCGAGTCTCTGCTTCGAGACTGGTAGCCCTTTAGAGCGGACCCCGAAGCAGATGAACAGCTGATCAGAACACCTGAAGTCAGTTGTATGCTTGATATAGATTCTCAATACTGGGCAGAGAGGGTTGGAATCCTGACCCTCAGAAGGCGGCAAAGCCACAAGAAACCACCTGTGCCCTGAAAGGTGTAGTGAGCACCTTGGGAACATAGCCATGCCTTGGTTTCAGGGTGACTTTAGAGTCGTTCTGCCCGAATTCTAGACATGCTGGGCTGATAGACAGTGCTTGCAGGTCCCTATTCGCTTAACAGACGCAAGTGCCAAGAGCAGTGCCATCTTAAGCGTTAGTGATGTTAGACCCTCCTTCCTGACACGGCTGGCAGGAGGCCGAGCCATAGGACTGGCGAGCCTGCTGACATTAAACCGAGCGTCTTTCAGAGTGCGCTTGGGGCCGGGCTCGAAAGAGGCTGCGCTCGCTCGTATGTTCGCGGCCTGCTCTAGGGAGAGCGCTGCGTTCATTCGCTTTGAGTCTATTGCTGTGCCCAGATCTGTTGGCTGGGGGACAGCTTGCTCTTTGCGAAGTTCACTCTGAGTCCTAGGTGATGCAAATGGTTGAGCAATATCTCCCTGTTCTCCTCTGCTTCTATCCGTGATCTGGCCAGTCTGAGCCAGTCATCCAGATAATTCAGTACATGGATTCCCCGCATTCTCTGGGGGGAAAGCGCCGCGTCCATGCACTTTGTAAATGTGCAGGGGGCCAGGGAGAGATCAAAGGGCAGGACCGTATATTGATATGCAGTCCCCTCGAAGGCAAATCTTAAGAATGGCCTGTGACGGGGAAATATCTGAATGTGAAAGTAAGCATCTTTCAGGTCCAGTGAAAAAAGTCATTCTCCTGGCTGAACTTGCGAGAGGATTCTCCTTAGAGTTAGCATTTTGAAGCGCCGTTTGAGAAGAGAGCGTGAAGTGTCGCATGGCCTGGGACACCTTCTGTGCCTCAGTGAAGCGCTCGGTAAACCCCTCGACGGAAGGTCCAAAGAGCCTCTGAAGCTGCAATAGAAACTCCTTCCAGCAGCTCTTTGTCTCATATGCCGAAGGAAACGAGGTCACTCGTGGATGCAGAGGGACGCGCTTCCTCGGAGAAATAGCAGACGAGAGAGAAGGCGAGGAGGCGAAGCAGGCGGAGGCTGCGCCGGCATGACTTCACCCAACTCGGAGCGCTGCTCTCGGTGCCGCTTTCAGAGCAAGAAATTTGCTCTTTTAGAATCTGCAGGATTCGGCTTCAAGTTCGGGACAGCAAAGGTTCCGTCGTTGAAGAAGAATAAGCTGAAGACGTGACTCGGGCGCCCTCACTCTTATAGAGTAAGTTTGCACCCTTCATGCAAACAGCATGACCATTGGCTCGCTGTAGGCGGCGCTTCGCCTATTGGTTAAACAAGTACACCTTCACTGCGTGATTAAAAAAGGCTTCAGTTAAGGGAAAAAAGGAGTTTTTCCCATAAGCGTCTTAGCAGACACAGTACGAGTGAAATGTCAAAAGGGAACTGGTAATTTCTGACCCTGGTGTCAACAATGCCCTGCAGTATGATATTCTGTAACTGCTCTAAAACAACTTGAATCAAGCTCTTACCCATGACACGTTACTAAAGACCCAAAAAATACTAACAACTTTCAAAGATTGAGAACACAATTGAAATGTGACCCCACTGTACAAAATCAAACTTGTTGCAAGGGCAAAAATATTTAAGTTGAATGACAAAAGGATATGCAAAGTTTGGTGTAGTTATGTCAAAGCGTTGCATATATTTAGCCTCAGACTCATTGTGGCACAATGTTTAAAACGCTTTTGCCATCAACACCACCGCTAGTGAGACCGTCAAAGAGGCGAGAAGTCATGCATTTTAAATATAAGTGAGAGGCGGTGCAGCGAGTCGTGGACGGCAAAAGCATTGAGGAGAGTTGAAATCAGGTTAACTTTTTGGTAATAAACTATGACGTGTTTTGGTGGCAACCACTCAAAATGCAAAAGTCGACCTCTAGGCAGGGCAGCAGGAGCAAATTTTTTTACTTATCAAAGGAATGAGTTTACTGTCAAAAAAGTTGTGCATGGCTATTACGATTTAACATACGTAATACTTTTTCGAATACCATGGCTTGGTTGAATAACGTTACTTGATACTAAACGTTGAATAAATGTCCCTAATGTGCTCAGTACAACAGGTGTGGTAACTTTAGTTGGATGGCAATGAATAGAGTTTGCCGGCCAAGGACGTATCCTTGACATCGAGAAACATTAAATGTCTTCAAGATCACAAGTTACAGGCAGGTGTGTTTGATTAAGGGTGGAGCTAATCTCTGCAGGACACCAGCCCTCCAGGACCGAAAATGCCCACTCCTGCTTTTATATGTTGTGAGTTAGTGTGCGGCCACAAACATTTCTGTCCTGTACACAGCTGGCTGCTGCTCCAATACAGGGGCTGTTTTTAGCACATTAATAAGTGAGCGACTAGGACTCCTCCTTGCTTACTACTGCTTATGCCTCATCAAGCAAAAGGCTTGAAAGGGAATCAAAATAGATTTATAAATTAGATTTTGGCAATTTAAAAAAAGGAGTGAATGGATTTTATTATTAGGGTGAATGTGTCCACACACCAGTAAGACACATTCACATTTAAACACATTGCAAAAATGAATTTTAGGCATGAAGTTAACAATTACTGTATAATAAGATAAAATAAGCTAACAAAATCTGCAAGTTTGTAGTAAACCTTTACAAACTTTTTTTACTTGGCTGACCTGGTTGCCTGCTGATTGTTTCTCAACAATTAAAGTAACTTCTACTGTGTTGAAAAGCAAGTTCTGTGATGTTTCTAGACACAGACTCATAGTTCTCTTTTCTAAATCCATTATTTGTTATATACTTAAATGAGTATCTATGTTAGTGGTTTTCTAGGTTTGTGCAGAGTTCCATGTATCACAGAAAGCAACAAGCACCAGCAAGATTTCAGAGACGTTGCGTGACAGTTTATGATCTTCAGGTGAGTTTTAATTTGTCTACACTTAATACCTTCATCACTACCTGTAAAAGAAAGGTAGCTTGCTTGTTTAACATGTCCATGTTTGCTTTGTCATTGAAGGATGTACACATTGCCCTCTGTGCTCCCCTGGGTTCCCTGTGTGAAGAGCACCCACAGTTTATTGACACCTGAACTGCTTGCAGTAAATGCAACTGTTTAGTTTTAGTCTAACTCTTTAAACTTGCAGTTGGATGCTCTGTTTATTACAGATAGAGTTGCCGGGGTGAGCCAGAAATCACTGAGACTCCTGCCATTGTTGTCAATGAATACACTGAAGTCTGCAGCTGTGATGGATGATCTTCCGGTGTGTTTGACATGTTCAGAAACACTTGTTCAAACAACCATGTTTATATAAAAAAAGACTGAATAAACAAATCTTCAAATGTACAGTTAAGTTTTTTTTTTTGATGATATCAGAGAGCCATCTGTCCCTCCATAAACAGCAACACAGTAGAAAAAATTCCAGATTCAGAAACGTTGTAAAACGGATATGCCCTAAAGTGCCCTTGAGATACAGCTCTCTGACATCATCAAAAATATCTTAATTTGTGTCCCAAAAATAAACAAAAGTTTTTCAGGTTTGGAACGGTATGAGGAAGAGTAATTAATAGCCGCTTATCCACTATCGTGCCCAACAGTTCTCTTTGCAGAACGATTCCATTCCATGATGGCCGGTACAGTTCTGGTTTGGTTTTCCACTCCGGGGCTGATAACTGATCTCTTTGGAACTCTGTTCCAATGCGTCAGTGGTTGCCGTATGGTACGAGGTGTAAATAAACATGGAGAATGATAAGAAATTTCTTTATAGCAACCTACAGGAGAAACTAGCAGCCAAGCAACAGGCAAGTGACAGATCCTGATCATGGACACACACTCTACCATTCCGGGCAGAGGACGGTTTGTAATGCTGCGCTGTTCCAGGCTCACGTGGAAAAACAACTGGAACTAGAAATAATAGTTCTTAGAACCGCTCGGCCAGATAGTGGGAAAGCGGCTAGTAATAGAATCTTTAATTTTGGATTAAATATCCATTTAAAGTTTTGGTTAATTGTAATTGTACTTCTCTCACTCATCAAATTTCCATCATCAAGTCATAAAGTTATGACAACCACTTGGTGCAGTCTTATGATTTTCATCAGGAGCTCTACAAAGCCATGGTCATGGTTGTTTATCGCAACAAAAGGCTCAACTAATTATGTAACTTGTCTTTTTAACTATTTACAGAGCATCCAACCAATTAGATTTTCATCCCACCGCCTGAAAAACATCAAAAGACCAACAGTACACGGTTGCATTCAGTCTCACTCTGTGATTATTAGTGAGTCTGTAATTACTTGTCATCTTGCAGACACTCATTATTTACTCATAGGTGTCTTGCAGTACACTAATTACAGACAAAGCCCTGAAAGCACCTTTAACAGGGCCGCCGTGAAAATTCGAAAAGGGCAGGACAACATGTACATGGGTGGGCCTCCCTCATCACAGAGCCTGAGAAAGAGTTCAAAATTATCCCCCGGGTCGGTTCTGCTTGGTCGATCATGGATACAATGACGATGAAAGAAGATTTATATCTCAGTGTAGTGTTATTTTAACTTCGTAAACTGTTTAGCGTTACTAACAGAAAATCATAGCGGATAAGAAATGACGGGACTGTTTTACATGAACAGTGAGAAAAATGCTTCCAGAATTGAGTAAACCTCAAATACGATTGTCACGTTAGTGAGAGATTTCACTTGGATGTGCTAGGCTTCTGTGAGGAAGAAAACGATGAACTCTCTTTCCCACATAAAACCGCAGTTTACTGAATGAGTGACACATGCCAGCAGGAACATCTGCCCTTGTAGCGTCGCTCTCATTGGTGACATTTGCGAAAAAAGTTTTAATTGGCTGCATTTACTGAAGCAAATTTTCCAAGTCACATTTACTACATTTTGTTCCAACATGACATTTTTACTATGCAACATAAAAGAAGACCTGTTTACCAAAACTGCACCTAACACGCTTCAAATTTTCTGCTTTTGAATTTCACAAAGGAAAGGTCATATAGGCTTAGAACAACACAACTGAGTAAATGACAGAATTGTTATGTTTGACTGCTACACCCTATTAAGCTGAAAAACAATCAAGTGGCAAGTTTAACAGTAACTAATAGAAGGTACCGTGAGGATGTGGGTCACAGACAGCCTTGTCTAAGCTGATATGAACAAAGCACATGTAGGGGAAAAAAAGAAGTGGGTTGGAAAAATTTTGTGTCAGAAAATAGTGAAAACATTTGTTTAAAGAAATTAAAAGCCTTTATTAGAACAGAATGCATTTTATAATATATATCAAATTAATAAAATATTTAGAGTTTCATACCTAGAAAACCATTCTTCAAAATCTCCTGATTAACATAATTTAATAAAACATTCTTTTCACAGTTTATTATCATGCAGGAACTAAACACTGTAAATACAGGAAAGCAGAGGGGTAGTTTTGATGGTTGTCCACCATAAATGAAACCCACTGAAATGGCGCCATCTACTGGATGTATTCTAGATGAACACAATACTGATTCAAAAGCTTTATGTTTAGTGTGTCTGGTGTCTTTCAGAATCACAGTAGAAGTAATTCTACTCAATAGTTCAGTGATTGATAGTCTGAATCATTTTAATACGTTTTAAATCAATACTGAAAAATTCCTTACATGAGTGTTTCAATCAGACCATTATTACAATGAAAGAATTATCTTCCCAATACATAGGGAATTTTGAGGCGGCGAAAGTATAGGATACTGAATACAGATCACAGAATTCACATTTCCTCAAGAATTACTTCACTCGAAATTGAATATTTGCTGTTTTGAGGAACACAAAAGAAGATTTTTAGCCTGGCTTCTGCAACTTTAGGGCTGATAGGAGCTTAGCCTGGTCAAGCTACCTTACTACCTGCCTTCTGGGAGGCGGGGCTTAACCCGTGTCCATCAGATGCCTCTGCGGGAGCTCGTTTCTCATTGGTTCCCACTTTTTTGGGAACGGGCTCTGAAACGGCAGCTTTGCCAGACTAACTTTACTCGCGAAATAAAATGTAGCGTCACACGAAGTATGGGCGGGCCCAGGCTAGAAGATTTTGTATTCCACAACAAGTAACAGGTTATTTTTGCACAAATTATTCTTCAA
>JAUCMT010000036.1:19554683-19571363 GCA_032357475.1 Enteromius thamalakanensis
TGTATAGAATGCCTAGGAAAAGTATGCAACGTTTTTACAAAAACCCGATATTTCACACTTTGCCTAAAACCGTCAGGTATTCTATAGAATGCCGGATTTCACACATTGCCGGTAACATATATATTAAATCGTGTTTTTATTGTGTTTGATTGTATTAGCTGTATTTTTGGTTTGAACAAGATGCTCTACAAACTGTATTCTACTGCTGTATAATAAAGTAATCCATTTCCAGATTCTGTAATAATTAACAGCTTTAAGTCCAACATGCCTGATAACATGTAACTGATCAACAAAAAGAAAAACAAGCCAAGTCATTTGACAACCACAATAAGAAGAAAATGTGCTTCAAAGAAGCCCTGAACCTGTGTGCATGTGCTCTGGGAAAATCTTAATTCAGTTAGTTACATGAAATGAAACTTACCTTTTGAGGGTGTCCAGTGGTTCTTTTCGGGTGATGATTCCGGTCTCAGGGTCAACAGTGGTAAATAGGCATCTGAGTTTTAATGCACAGAATTAATTATTTTACTAGAAAAAAAAAATTATATATTAGAGAACAGTGTATATTCTACCTTACCTTCCACAGCCAACAACTCTCTTCAACTCCACTTGGCCAATCTGAATTTGATCCCACGTGTCCTAGTTAAGGAATAACAGAGTTTATTTTCAGTCATAACACCGCTTAAATTGCTTAATAATGTATTATATTTCGTTAAACCTCGGTGAAGGCCTCGCAGTCACTGACAACAATGCTGGGACGAAATTGAAAGACAGAAACATCCCTATCCAGTCGGGTATTCAGGTCCTTAACAGAAGCCTCTGACATTAACATGATGGGAGCGGCATCAGGATAGGCCACCTAATACAAGACAAGATAGGCAGACAGGTAAGAAGTAACATTAAGAAAGTCACTGGAGACATTAGATCATTGACGAGATCATTTTGTGGTTAAATGTCATTAGTTTTTAAATCTTTATTTGTAGTATGAGACATGTTCAGTGCTCTCCATCAAACCTTTTCATCCTTGGGAAAGAGGGGCTCTTTCTCAGAAGGCCTCTGGGCCTTCAGATGAGGTTCAAAATGCACCAAACGAACAGTCTTGTCTGATTCCAGGAATCGAGTAAGCCAGTCAGACACATCGTCCCCACAGTCCCTGCCCTGAACATCTACACTAAAGACTCTAGACACACAAGCATGATTCAATTTACAATTTATGTTTAATTGTCAGCATGCCACTTCAATTTCAATCAAAAAAGGAAAATATGGCCACACTTAAAACATGAATGACACTCTATTACATAACTAAATACTATACTAGTGGAACGTATTTTGTAGAAAGTTGGCAAAGACACACTGTCTGTGAGTTTGTTAAGATTATAAAACAATATAATTAAAATTAATGTAATAAATAATACATACATATATCTATCTATCTCTCTCTATCTATATCCATATCTATATATCTCCATATATCTATCTATACATCTATAATCTATCTCTCTCCATCTATAATCTCTCTCCATCTATATATCTATAATCTATATATCTATAATCTCTCTCTATATCTACAATCTATCTATAATCTATCTATATCCATCTATATATCTATATCTCTATCTCTATATCTCTATATCTATGTATCGATATCCATGTATTTATTATATTAATTTAACTATATTGTTTTATAATCTTATATTGGGCACTTTCTGGTTAGATGACCATGTGATGAATACTAAACTAAAAGAAAATGTAGAAAAATATAAAATATAAAAATAGAAATTCTGTTTTGAATTAACTTACTATTACTAAAATGAAAGTCTTAATAAATCTAAAATACCTATATATATGAAAAAAAAATATGACAAAAGCACATAAAAATATAAAACGAAAAAAAATATATAAACATGAATAAACATCATAACATTAATATTATTACGAAAATAACACTGCTTCATATTGTCATGATCAGCTGGAGGGCCAGCTTGGACCACAAGAGGGCACTCCAGCACCCCACAAACTCTGTGTGTGTTTGTCTCTCTTTACATGCCCTGACTCTTTCCATGAACTCATGTCTCCGGCTACTCGTTTGTTGCCTAAGTACTTCCACTGACCTAGATTCACTTGTATAAAACCCCTCTGTGTTTGTCTGTCTCCACGGTCCATTTGCACTGTCTTCCTGTTGTCTTGCTACTCCGTGGTTTTCGCTGTGTTTTGATCTGTTTGTTACTGACCTCGCCTGTTTTTCGACTACCGTCTCTGTTTTGCCCTCTGGATTGTCTTTGTTGTTACCGACCCTCACCTGGACTTTGACTTCTCTTCTGCTCTGCCTATGCCATTGATGTTAACCCGGTGATGACCCTAACTGTCTGTCTACGCTCTATGTGTAAATAAACAGCCTGCATATGAACCCGCATGTCTCCTCCCCTCCCTCCGCATCGTGACACATATCTTCACTAATTACGCCTAAGCCAGTTACAATATGAGAAAAGCACATGAAAAATGCACAAAAAACAAGTAACATTATACTATAATAATAATAATAACCAAAATGAATTTAGAATCACACTGTGTCCAGTTATTCTATACAGTGAAATTCATAAATTATAAGTGTAAATATATACTTACAGGGCCACTTTAAGTAAAACTTAAGTACCTGCAGTCCACAACTGCATTACTGGGCTGGTGAAGAGGAACCCTCAACTCCTCCATCTGGGGTCCACTGAGACACAGCTGGCCTCCTTCACAGGTCAAAGACACCAGCACCAGACGAGGCTGCTGTCTGCCCGTCACCATGTGGCCGTCCTCCGTGATCACCAGCCAGTGCCTGCAGCAAACACACGCTCTGCAGAATTACCCCTACAGCTAAAATGTTAACATGTAATGTAACTTACTCAACTTAGGCTCAAAAACGGTAAGGCCTGCGACGCCATGGCGTTTATTTTAGGAGTTTAAGGCGCTTCTCACACCTCTAAATAAGGCTTGTACCCCACCAAAGAATACAAAACAAATACAGACAATAGTACGTATTCTGTCACATACTAGACCTTATAAAGGCAACTTAGTCGCAAAAGTTATGAGCGCTAAACTAACATTATGTTAGCCGAAACAGACAGCTCGAGCGCTTTCCGTTAGCCTCTTTATTACACGGCATTTCATCAGAATATAAATACTGTCATTTTCACAGTGTTTTATCACATTTACATTTTATAAGACATCACAAAAATGTGTACCAATTATTTAGCTGTCGGCTAACCTGCGCTTTGTGGCTCCAAAAGACTTTTGTGCGGATTGTGGTGCGTCGCATGTTACAGAACAAATTATTTATTCGCACCCAAAGCGTTCAAAGAGACTAAAAAGCAGAGGGGGCATATACAAAAACTCACCGATCCCGCAATTCGCCATATTTCAGCCCCATTCGCAGACATTCTGCTGTCTCCACCATCACCGCTTTCCCAGACTTCATGGGATGAACCAGGAGCTGGGTAACGACTCCGACTCGAGTTAACTTTTTCTCTGGACGCGTATATTTATATACAAGACTGAGTCCGAGCAGAGCAACTGCTGTGCCTGCAGCGCATAATACTATTTCCCGATTTTGGTCGAAGATTTTCACCAACACCTCTTTGAAGTCCATGCTTATTTTTTAAGTAGTAGATAACACCTGTCTGCAGCACTTCATAAGTCTTGAACGTTTCACAGCAGACACTGGCTATCTGATAGAGTGATCTTAATGCAGCCAATAAAAAGGCGCGTTGCTACCAGGTAGTTTTTAAAGGAACAGTGCTCGCGCTATTTAAAGTAGCCTAAATCAGTGATCTCCAGTCCTCGGGACCCACTGCTCTGCACATTTTGGATGTGTCTCTTATCTGACAGGCTCTCCCCTAACGAGCTGATGATCTGAATCAGCTGTGTTAAATAAGGAAGATATGCAATGTGTCCAGAGCCGTGGGGGACTGGAGTTGGGGACCACTGGCCTAAATGTTTAATAACTTTATTTTATGTTAAGCAAATGTTTTGTTTCATCAAAATATGATCTGTCTATGAAACAACTTATTTTGGCACTGCCAGCTGACATCACAAAGCTTTATTTTCAACTCTCGACGAAACAAACACCTGCCATTCAGACTTTCCACACAATCTTATCGAGAGAAAAAAAAAAGAATTGAAGAGAAGAGACATTTTTCATGCAAAATAATTCACCCTCAAGTTTTGCAAACCTGTAGATCTGTCTGTGTCTTTAGAAGATTATTTTGTGAAGAATGTGAGCAACCAAACCGTTTCTGAGACCCATTGACTTCCATAGTATTTTTCTTCATTCATTCATTCAAACTGTGGACCATCAACTGTTTGGTTACCTATATTTTTTCAAAATTTAGTTTGTATTCAGCAGGAAAAAAAAGGTTTGATAAATTAAGGGTGAGTGATAACCACGCAATTTAGTTTCATTTGTATAACCACAGTTTTTTTTACAAAAACCATGTTTAAACTATAGTAAGTGTAGCAAAATTATTATGGATTAACTATAGTAGCATTTTTGGTTTTTATATAATAATAAAACTTGGTTAATGTTCTTGCAGCTTTGTCTTGAAATAGGTAGTTGCTAACAAATGACTAAATGTCAAACCAAACAGGCCAACTCGTCTTACCACTACTCCAAAACGTATTTATCTCAAACTTTAAGAAACCATTTTTTGAATAGTTTGTAAGAGATGTCAGAAGCTAACTGAGGGTGACGCCAAAGTCATGTGACCTTGGTATACTTGGTGAATAGTCTACATTTAGTTTTTTACAAATTTTGACATTTATCGCGATGAACAAAGCATGAAAGAATCAAACTTTTGTTGGTGACAGTGATTATTTTCTGCAATAATCCAAAAACTCCATTGGATTTTTGATGATACCGGTGCACCCGCTTCGGAGGTTATCACTCGATTGAATGGGTCGTTATCAGTCGTTATCATTATGGGTCAGTAGGGGCCTGCTGCACCTACTAGTAGGCTTAGAAGGCTGTTATCATCCATAGAACTACTGGGCATGCGCACATCAATCGAACATTTCTAACACTTTACGTCAATAATACTGTTTTTCTATCATGGTAGAGGGTAGGTGTTAGGGTTGGGATGTCATGATCGGTCTAGTGCTCTACGAACAAAGACAATAGTTTTGACTCGTCGTTTTATCTAGTAGAGTAAAATATCCCTTATGCAGATGGTATTTGCCTACAGTGTTTTTGAAATGGTTTAAAAAAAAATCTGTTTCAGAAACTGTTGAGAGAATCAAAATGAGTTTGTCTGGTAATGGACGCCATGTACAGATGAATTAACAATTGAAACTGGAACATATTCCTTAATGTGTAGCCACTTTGAAAATACACTCCTTTCCAGAATGAAACTGGCATTAGACATGGACATGGTTTTACTATTCTTTTTATTATCATTCTCAGCAAAGAGTTATTTTCCCCGTTTCCTTTAATAAGGACAAAAATAGAAACATAAATGTACATTCTGTCCTGCCCCCGCTGACCTGCTGGTCGAAGATATTTTTTACCTTTCACATGGATATAGATGCCAAACGAAAAAAATCTAGAAGGAAAAGCAACAGATGCCGCCACCATGGGGGGGCAATACAGGCATTTGTTGTAATGGCGTTCCTTCTGTCACTGTGTCATGCAGGTTTAATAGCTAAAGGCAAAGTCTTGGGCACAAAGCGCTTTCTCCTTGGCAGGATGTGAAGATGGCACACACTCCTGCGTGGGCCAAACATAGCCTGAGCAGCAAGGCCTCTCTGAATCATGGGGGATACACAGGACACGATGTCCAGATCAGTGCTGAGAGCGCTTGGAGAGTCCGTATGCGATAGCTGCTGTTTTTCCTAGAGCTCTAGTTCAGACCAAGGTCATATTTATACTTTATCTTCAAAGGAATTTTATGAGCTAAACATCGAGAGTAATTAAATACCTCAGCTTCAAGAGTCTAATAAACTTGCTGCGCCGAGATGTTGATCTGGTATCCCCGTTACATAGACAACTCTGTCCTGGTTTTAAAAAACGAAAAAAGTCATCTGCTGCTACTCCACGTGACCTCCATCAGGTTAATATAATTCAGGACCTTTCTAAGGGTCAGATTATTCCCTTAACACGCTGCACAGAGCTGGGCAGAAAGCAGGAGTCATGTCGATGTGCCATCTGGATCAACAAATACCTGATAGGTGTTTCATTTTGCTGGTTACACTGAAGTCTAGCACAGCGTATTATAAAGGACTCATTACAGTAATGGAGTGGCAGTCCGGCAATAACATCAGATCACAGCACAAGAGTGTCAGAGGTGCTTTCCACAACATCGCGAAAACTATTGATCTAACAGTTTTGTGCAAATTGCAGAATTGAACTGAAAGAACTGGCTCCTTTTTAAGGGGATGAATTGGCCACACCCACAGGAAGAGGAATTTATTGAATTGTAATTTAAAGAATTTAAATGTCCCCAAAGGGGCATGGTCATGAAATTTGAGATGACAGGTTAAAATTATAATCAAACGCTGTGTGTTCCTCTGAGAAACATTATGTTCTCTCTCAAAGGAACTGAAATATAGTTCTCCTCTTATCTAATATTATCTCCATCTTCAATTTAGAGAGCTTACCACGAGTTTTAGTTTTTATTAGGATTATTGTTCTCAGTACAGTTCTGAAAAGCCCAAAACCCACAATGCAAAGCCAAAAACAACTTTAATTAATAAAAAAATTAACAAATTCAAACATCATCTTCCTTCATAAACAAAATAAAACAACACTGCAGATCAGATGTTATCAGACTTTGTAAAGATCTACTGTCTGTTGCACCATACCGAGGTTTAAATGAGCTATTTGAAGTAGAAGAGCCTTTGAATTCTCATAATAGTCATCAAAGAGTTGCGCGAGTATAGAAGTGTTTGTGTAAAGAGACTCCTAGCGGAGCTCTTTCATCAGTCCACCTCAATCTTGGGTGGTCCTTTCAAGCATATTTATGTGAATGCTATGAAAATAACTCATGTGACTGATTAAAGATCTACAGTGACCGTATAAGAAAGTGAGGTGATTCAGACAGAGCTGCGTCTCTTGGAGAAGAGCCTAAACGGTGAGATGTTTCTCAGGTCAGCAGACACAGTGCTAATGGCTGAGCAGCGTTGAGGGTTACAGACGCAGCCCGTGGGGCCTGGTTCGAAGAAGTGGGGCGATACATCTCCTTGCTCCATCAGCGCATCGGTGAAGGACATATCCTGGGGGAGGATCACCATTTTCTCTCGGCTTTTGTACCACAGGCAGGAGCACACCGTCTGGAAGTGGAGCACCTCAGCGTAGACGCTCTTCAGCCCTCGCCTTTTATCTCGCCCCACGGCGGCTGGGCTGGGAGGGTCCGGACGCCGTGAAACCGGACATTTTGGTTTATCTTTGGAGAGGAGCGCCCTCTGCTCTGCGTCTCTTCTCTCGTCCTCAATGTTCATCGTCATGAACCGTAGCACCACTAGATTGAGAAAAGCACCAATTACCGTGAGGCCCATCAGGATATAAACAAAACTAAAGGCCACGTAATGAGGGTCGTTCTGGAGAGCGTTGTCCTTCTGTAGGGCTACGTAGTCTCCGAAACCGATGGTGGTGAGGGTGATGAAACAGTAGTAGAAGGCATGGAAAAAGGTCCAGCCTTCATAGTGGGAGAAGGCAGCTGCTCCTGTGCACAAGGTGCTGACGCAGGAAAAGAAGCCGATGATCACCATGTTGGCCATGGAGACTTCCGGCCGCCGCAGGCCCATGCATTTCTTGGCTTTGTGCAACAGGAAGCGGACGAAGGTGTTGATGCGTTCGCCCAGGCTCTGGAACATCACCAGGGTGAGGGGGATGCCCAGAAGCGCATACCCCATGCAGAACGCTTTCCCAGCATCCGTACTGGGGGCAGCATGGCCATAACCTTGGGAAGAAAATCAGGATGAGAAGTGTTTTTAAAAGAAAACAATGTTTTCAATGAATGACTAGATGTGACGTTGCAACCCCTTCAGACCCTGCATCAGCGGGAATGGTTTAAACCAAGAGCACCAAGTCATGTTCTGGAGATCTACCATCCTTCAAAGATCCAACTTTGACCAAATGCATCTGAACCAGATAATGAAAGGAGTTTCAGCTTCCTGGCTGACCTCTGACTCGACGTATGACTTAAGCAGCATTCATTCTTATAGTGAAATCTTCTGATGTTTTTTTTTTACTTCTCGTTTTCAACTTTTAATTCTTGCCAGCATTTATTATTGCTTTATCTTCATTTCCTTACAAATGCGGCTTACGTCATATAGTACGTCGACTCAGAGGTCAGTGAAAAAGCCTAAGCCTAACTATTTATATTTTTGTTACAAAAACCCATTGATCTGCTTCAGAAGACATATGTTAACCCCCCAAAGGCATATAGTTTAGTTTTTTGATGGATCTATGGAGATTCTAAATCATGGCCACTATCCACCATTAATAAGCTTGGAAGAGCCAGGATACATTTTTAAAAACTTAGTAAAATGAATGGATGGTTCAGCTACAAACGCCATCTTCTGCCAAGATGCAGCAATACATTCTGGGCATGACTCTCCTGCATTATGGCTATTCTCTCGTCGCTCAGTGTATATCAGTTGTACACTTGTTATTGCTGTGCATTGTGGGATTGAATGAGTTCACCTGATAATGTCCACTAAGGTTTCAGAAGGTAACTAAGTAAGCTTCTGACACCTCAAGGAACAACATGTTTGTGCAAAATATTAGTATGTCTTCAGTTCCACTCAGCATTAGATTTACTGGCATAATTCAGCAGTGCATAGAATAACATTTGTGATCTTTGGGGGTGGATGTCAGTTAAACAACCTCTTAGTAAGTCTGAATAAAATTTAATAAACTTCACAGCTTGTTATTGGCCACAATCATCAAACTATTCGTCAGATACACACCCCTCACGCATATTTGTTCTAGATGTTCTTTAAAAAACCCGTAAATATTATTACAGACAGTCATTACACTTAGCCATCCCAATTTTGTTATGATGATGCTGTAAACTCCCCAATGAGGGCAGACTAATACGGCATTAGCCTGGAGATTTGTTGATATTTACGCATAGCTGTCAGTTTTCGCATACCAAATAGACTCACAGATCAAGTCTTTATCAAGTAAATTAGGACAATGAAGTTTAATTTTCTTAAGCATAATATGTTATA
The DNA here is from genome assembly GCA_032357475.1 of Enteromius thamalakanensis. Lineage (NCBI taxonomy): Eukaryota > Metazoa > Chordata > Actinopteri > Cypriniformes > Cyprinidae > Enteromius > Enteromius thamalakanensis. Next base: position 19,563,894 of record JAUCMT010000036.1, read on the forward strand.
TAGCTAAAACATAACAGAATCGCTGTTCTTACTTTTAACAGGACAGGGGTCATGATAATTCTCAACCAATAAAAGAAAGTACCTATATAAATAAAGTGACTATACTTTTTATGTACACAATCATGTAAATGAATATTAGTCATAATTCCAAAAAATGAAAATGGTCATCTAAAAACGGTAACTAACGGTAGTCAAAATTTAATTCATTCATGAAGGATGCTTGAAGGAACACACTTCTCAATGGAATATGTTTGTATCTTATTTACACCATAAAAAAGCATATTAATATCTAAAATATGCATCTTAATATATAAATTGTACATTAGCCTACCTTTTAAAAGGTTACTGGCCTAGTGACACCTTGTGTACCTTTTTTCTATTTGAGTGTATCAAATTTTGTTGTGTTCCCACAAGTGTACTTGAGCTTTTAAAAGCTCTTTATGGTCTTTGAGGGTTAAAGGGAAATACAGTTATATTATATTGCGCACAAGCAACGCAATATCACTGTCATCAACCCGAGAAAACATACATTAGTATTTTATAGGTGCTCTTCTAAAAATAACCCATGCATGACCATTTTTGAATTAATCCACCGGAAGCAGATCACCATGAACAGGATTAAGCACTTCAATAGTGATGCTTGTTTGGAGCGTTTTTCTCCATATTTTCTAATTTATCGCATCATAGCATAATCTCGTTTTATTTTATGTCTAAAGCAATCTTAATGAACATGTTTCACCAAGATTGAACTTGTATCTGATTGAATATATTTTATATTTTACACAAAAAGCACACACTTAACTGTCAATTCAACGTTTAAAAAACGTTCTGCTACCAGACCTTTTCCGTGAAAATACAGTGTTTATAGAGATTTTGGGAGACTTCTGTTAATAAAATATCTATTTCATCTGTTGTTTTCTTTGCTGATAATAACACAGACGTAATGGAAAACTAAACGATGTCTTGAGTTAATCGAAACTGTCCTCGGCTAATACGTCACCCACAACAGAATCAGTAAAATTATACTATACCCTTATCTAAATGTAAAAAATCTAATAAAATTAAATAAGGCGATTTACGGTTAAAACTTTTGGAAATTGTAACATTTTATCAAAAAAGTAGCCCACGTTTTGTCTAATTCACAACGTTAAGAGAATACTGTGAAACAAAAATGTGAATAAAAACGAAAGTTTTCCAACCCTAAAGTCATTTGAATTAGCTAATAGGCAAAACATTTTTCTTCGTAAATTAAGTTCATTAATTAAAAGTTAAAAATTACCTATGGTCGTTATCACAGTGATGGCGAAATAAAAAGAGCCGGCGAACTTCCACTGGACTCCGGCTTTGTGAGGCTTCAGAAGCAACACGACCTTTTCAATCTGATCAAAGTCAAGCCTGGTGAGATTATATTTGTGCATAAGTAGAAATTTTCGATAGTCAAGTTTGCTCTTCTGGGTTTTCTCTTGCTTTGACTCGAGAGCGTCGAAGACTCCCGCTCCAATGAGTAAATAGGACAAAGTGCAGATAATTAAGGCGAGTGTCCGCACGTTTTGTCTCTTCATCTTCTCATAGTCACCTCAAAATATCCCTCAGGTTTCAAAGCTCCGGTCCAGCATGGAAACTTTCCTGATTCACGGCTTGTCATAGCTCCCTTGTACCCTTTGGCAGCAGGAATCCAGCTGAGGGTCTCCTGAAAATCTGCCACAAGTGACCGCTATTAAAAGAAGTCGTGTTTAGTGGAGCTGTTCTTTCAGCACCACCCCCAGAGACTCACACACGCGCTCCTTATATGGACATTTGTTAGTCCACCGGAGAAACAAGACAGGATTATACTGTCACGCATCATAGATCATATTACATTGTAATTATTATATCATTACTAATGGTATGTCACTATTAGGAGCTGTTTAAATACATTTTGGAAGGCCTTTTTGGGTTTCACAAAAAAAGAAAACAAATCTCTGAAAAGTTCCAAATAACCTTGTTCTACTACAAAGAACCTTTTAAAAATTGGAAAGGTTCCATTGATGTTAAAAGATCTTTTTGGAACCATTGACATCACAAAGAACCTTTAAGAGGCTATTAATGTTATAAATTATGTGTAACATAGACACCTCTTCCTTTTATTTATTTCAAATAAGCTTTAACCCTAACATATTGTGTTCAAGTTATTTTTTTATCTGGGGAGGATTTTCTGTTCCCGAAGAAATGGACTCAAACTTAACGACTTTGCTCACAGATCATAACAACTTCGTTTAACAAATTCTTTTTTTTTTTTTTTTTACTTTTTGACAATTATTTCCCCCATCTAGTTACACTTTAGCCTGCTCAGCCAAAAATGGCTGGCATACAAAATGTGCCAAAATTATCTATAGTAATCCTCTTTTTCACTTAAAAACTGAGGTGCTCAGACTAACGAAGTCTACGACCAATCAGCTCCAAAAAGAAATGGAAAATCTATATTCATTCGAAGGAAACAAGCGGACCAAAAGCTTGAATCCAATATTTGGTAATAAAACAGCATCATGACGGATTCACAAGAACGTTTTTGCTTTTTCTGATCAGAAACACCAAATTATGTAAAGCATTTTCAGCGCAAGGGTTAAATCCAATTTTTCTTGCAGATAACTTTTGCTTATGTTTTATTAATGTCTAGATTTTAAAATTGAAATAATAAATTAAAAGCCACATAAAAATCAAGTGTAAAGTTGTATTATTGATACAGTTCACATCATTCTGCACATGCTTATAACTATGTAATAATCAGTAAGTAAATTGGTAATGTCTTACTAATATCATTTGCGGTCACACAACACGGCACATGTAGTCTATGGAATATTTTTATGGGAGGCTTTCAGGGAACTAACCCACGGTAGCTAATGAAGGCTGAAACGTTTTCTGAACAACGTAATCCTAACCCTGTGCACTGTTATCTGACCCTTTGCATATTTCTACAAATGGTTTCCAGGCTTCATAAATTGTTGTCTAGCAACATAATTAACGTTCCAGTCCTTGAGTAAATATCAGTGGTCCTTGTGGGGCTTTTGCAGATGCACCCTTTGCATAACAATTTCCCTTTAACAGCTTCTCTGCGCATCCCAGCGAATGAAACCGTAGTTCTTGTAATGGTCAGAGCGTAAGTGGAGGACATCTGGGTAAACAGACAACGCAAACCTTTCTGATACTCTGAACAATCAAGACATTGTGCTCCCACCTTTTACCAAAACATAAGAAAAAAAAAAACAATAGATTTCATAATAACCAGACAGCCGAATGAATTCAAATCAGTATATTTATTACACATGAAATATACAAATCTAATGCAGCGTTTCTTTAATCAAAAGCTGGTAAAAACCATTGACTTGTTTGTTACGGCCACTATTTAATCACATTCATGTTTCAGATAATTAGCTATAATTCATAATAAATTTTCACTTTTTGTTTTTGGATTGGTCCTTTTCAAACATAAAATCTCTCATTTTGGGATGAAACTGCACCCAAATTTGAATGCACTAATAAAAAGGTTCCCTTATAAGATGACATGATTCCTCAAGCCAAAGCCTTTGGCACAGTTAGCATAAATAAGATCTCAAGAGTGTTCCCGAGGCAAACCCAACAACATAAACATATCATTTTAGTGCCTTGAATAACTGTGTTTTCCCTATTTGTCAGAAAAAAAACCCTACACTACTTGTGTAGTGTGTACAGACTGTGTAAATAATCCAGTCTTTTCAATGACAAGGACAAATGTGGCCATTTGTGGCAATTAGATAAATTCACCTTTGAACAGCAAGTGCTGCTGGTACTCCGGGTTTATTGGAGAATTTATCAGCCATTATAAGGCTTCGAATTCATCTATTCTCTGCTTGGTGTTGCCCATGCGGATCTGACGCAGCGTCTTGTACTTGTCCCTCCCGGCTTGTACATTTTCAGTGTGCAGAATGTCGTTCTTAGTCTTCTTAGAGTCATCTCGCGCCTCGGCTAACTCGGAGCTCAGGGCCTAAAAGCAATTTAAGATACAGTTAGTCACAATGCACATCCCAAGTGAGACAACTGAAATTAAAAACTGAGATATGCGTGTGGTGCAACTGAACAAATAGAGCTGAAAGTGTCGATTTGAGATGAGCGTGCTAAAACAAGATGTGCTGTTCATTAATGAATCAAATGAATGTGTTTTCAGGTGTTCAAAAGATTCAATGAATCACTGAGATGAATCAAAGTCTCCAGTGCAAGGGTAAAGTGAATGAATTGACTTAATAAGGATCAAATGGGAACAATTCTGTTTTTAAACAAATCTCCTAAATGCATGAAATGACTCAAACTCCTCAATGGTTTCTAAACTGTATATGTATTTAAGTGTTCAAAAGATTCAGTGAATCGCAGAGATGAATCAAAACCCCCGAATGCAAGGTTATGCCTGCAACCGAAAACAATACAAGACTAGTTTTAATTGTCTCTTATATGAATTCTAAAATAAATCATGATTCTTAAAAATGGCAGACCCCAGCTACTGAACGAATCAGTGAATGAATCTGGATGTGTTTTAGGAAACAGCATGTTACCATGAGCTGTTTCTGCACGCGCTCATTCTTCTCTGCCTCTGTGATGCGCTCCTCCTCGTTGCGGTGGTCCTCAATGCCCTCCACCTGCAGCTCAGCGCTGTAGGTGCTGTTGTTCTCCTCATGATCATCGTGATCGTTCTCCAGCGGTACCTCCATCATGGCCCGGGCCATGGGCGCAGCCATGGGTGCAGCAACCACGGGAGAAGACATAACATTCTGCAGCTCCTCACGGGTCTTTTCCAGATCGTCCTGTACCTCTTTAGCCTTAGAGAATGAAAGAGGTCTATTAAAATGTATCTACATCAAAATCTTCATTAATCTAGTATACTGTTAAAAACTCACCCTGTTCTGCCATTCACTGGCTTCTTCTTCCTTGACTCTCCTGGCTTCCTCCAGCAAGGCGATCTTTGCAGTGTATTCGGCCAGGTCTGCTGCCTATGTATGCATAGAAGAAAAATCAAGCTTTAGTTTCTTATAAATCAAAGTTAGCTCTTGTCCCTTGCGCAATCCATCACAAAATATTTAGACTGTCACTGTGTGTGAAGGTGTCTCATGCTCACCAGCTGCTCCTGAGTTTTCATCTGGTCCTCAGCTTGCCTGGCCAGCTCTTCTTTAGCCATCAGTGCCGCCTGCCTCTCGGCCTCCAGACGTGCCGCTTCCTCCTCCACCCTCCGCCTCTCTTCCTCCAGTATCCGTGCCCTCTCAAACTGCTCTTTCAGATCTGAACAATACACAAAAACAACCATAAGAGGGCAGCAGTCACTCAATTATACAACACTGTTTATTGCAAGCATGCGCTAGTATGGTGTTCAATCAAAGCCTTCTGCAATAAAACACTAAGGCCCGGTTTCACAAACGGGGCTTAGCTTAAGCCAGGACTAGACATTAGTTAAATTAAGATATTTAAGCAACTTTTACAAAAATGCCTTGTAAGAAATACTACAGGTGTGCATCTTAACACAGAACAACGACACTGACATGTTTTAAGATATGTGAGAGCTTTTAGAGATTTTTTTCTTTTTGTGAGATTTTAATGCTGAGTTTTTACTGTAGTATTTTTTCATTCTTTTACATTTAAATTAGTAATATATATTTTAATATATATTTTACTTTGCATATATTTACATCCTGATGAATTCTGAACAGAGAGAACCGGTGGGTTCAAATTAATGGCCATTTTTTTTGTTTGTTTGATTTTTGTTTAAACAATAATAATAATAACTTTAACTTTGTCTAAAACGAAACAAAAAGCATCAAAGTAAAACAGAAAAAATAATATGTGTGGACTGTGAAGACATTTCTATGAATATAAATAATGCAGTGAATATATGCATTTGCTTAAGGGTGATGCTTTCCAAAACACGCAGCTGTTTTTAGTTCCTACTCTTGTCATATTGCATTTTTTTTTCTTTTTCCTGAGCGAGTGTCCTTCCTTTCCTCTATCCTTTAAATTCTCTTACCCTTCCAATGAACTCTGCAGCTCCACACATAACAGCTCTCAGAAAAATGTAGATGAATATATCATATGAATGAGCACAACTCCACGCAGTGAAAACTGTTCAAAGATTAAAGAGGGTCCAATCATTTATTGCAAAGTGCTCATTTATGCCACTCTTAATGGCCTCGATTCTTGCCATTTACTCCTTGATATCATCATATTTGTGAGGTTGCAGCTCGTGAGCTTCCCCGAGGCTTGTTCTTACAATAACTGAGGGCGTCCCCCAGCGCGATGACTTACTGCTCGGGTTGTGTATCATTCCCATAATGCCTTAGAGCATCATTACTGACACTGAATTAAAAAAATAGAGAAGTAGGAAAACCTCAAAGCTAACCAAAGTTGCAATAACGTGCATTTAATTTGATAACATTTGGTCTAACTATAAAATGACTCTTAAATGTCAAAATGTTAATGTGTCTATAAAAAAAAAAAAAAAAAAAAATATATATATATATATATATATATATATATATAGGCCTATATATATATATATATATATATATATATAAAGACCTAGTAACTGTTGCTATCAAACATTTTATACATGAAACCATTTTAATGCTATATTATTGATTACCGAGTTTCCTTTACATGTTATATAAAATCAGAGGAGTTATGGGAGAAAGTCCTGTGGTCTTAACTTAACATTCGCCATGTTTGGAGGAAGAAGAACGATGAGTATCATCCCAATAATACCATACCTACAGTAAAGCATAGGGCTGGAAGCATCATGCTTTGGGGGTGTTTTTCTGCAAAGGGGACAGGACGACTGCACTGTATTAAGGAGAGAATGAACGGGGCCATGTATACATTTTGGGCAAAAACCCTCAGTCAGAGCATTAAAGATGGGCCGTGGCTAGATCTTCAAACATGATAATGACCCAAAGCACACAGCCAGGAAAACCAAGGAGTGGCTCTGTAACAGGCATGTCAAGGTTCTAGAGTGGCCTTGCCGGTCTCCAGTTCTAAATCCAATTGAAAATCTTTGGAGGGAGCTGAAACTCCATGTTGCTCAGCGACAGCCCCGAAACCTGACAGATCTAGAGAAGATCTGTACGGAGGAATGGGCCAAAATCCCTCCTGCAGTGTGTGCAAACCTGGTGAAGAACTACAGAAATCGTTTGACCTCTGTAATTGTTAACAAAGGCTAATAAATTGTTTAAAAAATCATACAACGTGACTTCTGGATTTTTCTTTTTAGATTTTTCGATTTGTCTTTCACAGTGGAGTTGCATCTATGCTGAAAATTGTAGACCTCTCCACGATTTCTAATTAAGAGAACTTACAAAATCACAGGGTGATCAAATACTTACTGACCTCACTGTGTATATATATATATATATGTTACCGGCAAGGTGTGAAATGCCGGCATTCTATAGAATGCCTAGGCAATGTATAGAATGCCCGCTG
>JAUCMT010000036.1:19587745-19598353 GCA_032357475.1 Enteromius thamalakanensis
TCATCTGAGACAGCTTTAAACATGCAGTTTAGTCTGGGATTAGCTTAAGCCTCGTCTGTGAAACTGGGGGTAAAAGTATTATTTTGTTTTTACAAACCTTTTAATTTGTATGTGTTCAATTTTGTCCTCAGTGCAAGCTAATCAACTTCCACTAAAAATATTAAAAATACTAAACTTCATCTACTCATATAAAAATTATGTGAAACTGTACTTATTTCTGTACAATTTTCTTCATTTAGCATGTCCCAAAACTCTGTATTCCTCACCTTCCAAAATAGACTACAATTTTATTGACATTATTTTCAAGTGATATTGTTTATTTTTTCAGCTAGAATATTACTGTACAAACGGAGATTAATGTCACCAATGGTGGAAATTCTAATAGAATACCGAGCTTGGCCAAGATGTGTTCCATATATCTAAATGTAACTATTTTGGTTGAATGCTAAAAACATGAAAAACATGTAACAGTTTTTATAGTATCTTTGTAGTAAGCTTTGTAGCAATACAGTTGGAACATAAAATGTAAAAACTGTTACCTAAAATATTGTTTCTTCTCATATTTCTTACACTATTTTTTTTGATGGCTCTCAAGGTAGGGTCTAACATGCAAACATTGCAAACACCTGATCTAATGCAATGCCATTCATACATTTAAAAAAATATATTTTTTGGGGTCACTTGGCCATGCTGATTTGACTTTGTATTAGGATGTTTGAAAAATAATTATTCTTAATTTTTCTCTAATTCTATTTTTTAAGCTGCATGTGTATAATAATAATACAATGATTGATAAATACATTTCCGTAGTGACTCAGAATGCAAAGCAACATTTCATTAGCTTTATTTCATGTCTTTATTTCAAAAGAAGACTCGTGTGATTTACATTGTTTTTAAGCATGTACATCATTTCTGCAAACATTGCACAAAAACTTAAAATCTGTGTAGTGAAATTTCCTCAAAGTGCTAGAGAATCAAAAAACAGGCATAAAAACATTGTCACAGACAAACTGGACTATAATGAAGAACAAAAATTCAACATACTCAGCACAACTGAATTGTACTTGAAGCCCTGAAATGTTAACGCCTCACTATGAGGCCTAATGCACGTAAAAATGTAGAGTTTATCAGACGTATGTCTCTCTGAGTTCGCACCAAACTTTCACTGATCCTTCATACTCAGATTCAGATGCGGTCCTCGGCCTCAAATCTGAGGAGGATCCACTCATGCTATCACAGCATGTCTCTGTACTGTCTGTGTTGTGGATATCAAAATGCCCAGAAGACAAATCCAATGTCTCTTCACTTGAAGATCTCGAGTTCTTTGACAGACACCTGGCATCCTGAACGGTCAACGATTTACAGCTTGAGAGGGTAACGTGGGAATTGTCCTGAACAGCTTGGTGATAGCTTGGAGGATCGCTTGGTATCCTGCTGTCCACCTGCTGGAAAACCTCCTCGCTAGACAAGCGTCTTGGCTCCAGAGGAGGATTCAAGACCTCGGGGAGGGTCTGGCTGTGGCGTAGGGTTCTCTCAATGGCCTTTTTGGTGGAGCCGCTTCGCCCGAAGACAGTCCTGCTTCTCATGTGTGCGCTCTTCATGGACTGACAGCGTCTTTTGGGGGTCTCCGAGCGGTTTGGTGCAGCTGCTGACTGGCGGATGGGGAAGGAATGTTTGCGTTGAAGGGCCTTTCTCTGAGCGAATAAAGGCACAATAGGTGGACTGTTGTGGATAGAGCTCTCTGAAGCGCTGGAGAAACAGCTCTCAAGAGAACTTGAAGAGCAAAACGAGGAGTCTTTAGAGGTCTTCCTGGCCCCGTAGCTGTTTCCCAAGCTGTTGCCTGCTCTGACCACAATACAGTCATCAGAGATCTGCTTTGTTAAGAGTTTCTCATGAAAGTCCATTTCTGTCTGGCTCCGGGAGAGGGAAAGGTGCTGCTGTACTCCCTGTCTTAAGTTGATCACTGGTTCTGAACGTCTGCGGGTCAGTTTTTTTGTCCAAAGTTCCTCTGTGCTGGAATGTTGCTGGGACTTCTCTTCAGCGGATTTGATAGAGTCCATGTCAGAACTACTTCCCTTGTAGCCGTCTGCATCAGGGTCATTACTGTCGTACGCAGAGTCAAGATGATGCGAAGAAAAAGAGTCTGAAGGAGAAACCAAGGACAGATAATCATTAATTATCAAACCATGAAAGTACTATTAGATCATTTATCAAGTTTGTTGCTAAATCCGTGCTATGGTATGTTAAGAGTGCCTATGCATTGGAGAAACCTGGACAGATAGCAATTTGATAAGATGTTTTGAGGGTGATTTGGACAGCCAATTGGATTTGAAAGTACAACTTTGGACAGCCAATTGGATTTATGAAAGTACAACTGGACCCGCCTCTTTTAAATGCTCATTGGTCAATGGATGTCTGCGTCAGAGTTCAATACTCTATACTTTACTCTGTACTGTATGTCAGCAATAATTATCTCAATTTTAGGAATTTTAAGGAACATCTGAGGCATTCATCTGTATTGCGTTCAGTGCACAGGCATCCTAAAAGACGAAATATTAAAAACCTTACCTTGGTTATCACTGAGTTCATCTTCATCAGAGTCTCCAAAGAGCCCCAAAGCATCCTCGCCGAATATTTGAGGGCAGTTTTCAATGAGAAACTCAGTCAGTTTCGTCACCTGCAAATGCATGAGAGACACGAGAATTAAACAAAGGGCACTTCAACAAGAAAGATCGCATGGATTATGAAATCCCATTTAAAAAATAGGTCAAAATAACTCTGCATGTGAAACTAGTTCGATCTTTTCTTCCTCTGGTGAGTTTCAGTTTTACTCAGTTTGCTGTTTTCTGGCACTTGGCCACATCATGTGAGGAGTCTTTAAGGTCAAGGCTTTCAGAAGTGACTTTACACTCACCTCTTCTACTTTTTCCAAGTTGTCTGTTGGGAGCAAGTTGGGGGAAACACAGGTAGCCAGATTGCTGGAACCCATCTTGTTTGTATCTGCATCCTTACTTATGTGGTAGAGCAGAACCATCAAGTGCTTCAAGAGATGAATATTTGGCTCAGGAAGCGTGTTGATCACCCTAAAGAAAAACATGGCAATCTTGGTCACAATTACAGTTTATTTACACTAAACACTTTTTAATCAACTCAGCTGCATCATTAGATGACTTACATTTTAACTCCAGCAAGCTTCTGATCGGCATCTTCCTTTTCCATCGCAGTCATCCAGGATTTAAACTTGTCCTCCATTAGCAAACTGCCAGGCAGGTGTCTAAGAAAATCCTACACATAAAAGACAGACATTAGTGATCAAATCTGCCAAATTTAGACCTAATAACTGTTGTAACAAGAGTCAAGTCAAATATATTCCGCAAGCTTGTCTCTTACCTTGACAAGATCAGCAAGCAAAAAGACAGACTGATCTTTCAGATCCACTTCAATCCCATCGTTGAGCTGCGCCTTGATTTCTCTGAGAGCCCTGGCGTTCCCAGCCTTCCTGAACACTCCCTCAGTGTACAGACCCTTTCTCAGCAGCAAGGTGAGGATATCCTGAAAACAACATTAAGACATTTCAGTTACTAAAACCCGATACATATACCACATTTGTTTAAGATTTGACATTGAAATTCTATTGCATAACTAAAGGACAATCCTTACCATAACTGCTTTGGGAGGACTCCCATCTTTTTGACATGTATCAAACAAGGATCGCCCAAACAGTGTGTTTTTGGGATAGTCCATGTTCTTTTTCTGTACATGTCGCAAAATGCTCTTCCAGCGCCTTTGGTTGATGTTTCCTGTTAAGGATCAATAAAGAAACATTAAAAATCACTATATTGTTTTAAAACAGCTAGTCTGGTGTTCTAGTTTACAGTAAACTGCATTTACTCCTGGTTGTTATTTATTTTTTTTGTCCAAATCAAAAAGTCCAAAGCAACATACTAAATAACAAGGACCTTTAAAAGAAGAGAAGTGAGACTTTTAGCTTACCATTGCTGGTCAGATTGGCTTTAGTCTGCAGACTAAGGGAGATTCCTGCATTCACTGGAACCTAATGGAAATGAAAGCAATCAATGAGATGAAGCAATTGACTACACTGGTATGTGTATTAAAAAACAGAACTAAATATAGTAGCATAGAGGGGGATTCTGGGGTGGCGCAACACGGGCTTTAGAGTAAGCAGTGTAAACATCATGACTAAACCATGTGTAGGTGACATTAATTGGCATTTAACTGGTCAGGACTTTGTAGCATCCCATTGTAGGCTTTGTTCTCAATGCTCAGCCTCAAAAGAAGCCATAATTGCACTAATCTATCAATCAAAAGGTGATAAGGAGCGCTGTATGCGTAAGATCTTGGGATTAATGTACTTACAGCTGTGGCTGGCATGCTGATTACGTCCATGCTGCTTTGAGTCAACGATTTAGACTGAAACAGAAAGAACAAAAGATGTGTTTATCCTGTCAATGAGATCTAGGGAAGTAAGTCAATTCAAATACGTACTAATCAGTTTCCATGATGACATTAAGGGACAATAGGTGTGTGAAACTGATGGGTAAAGGTGATAACTTACCACGCCGTGACCACTCAGCACCTTCATAGGTTTGCTGTGATATGAAGACCAACAGATGCAGTCCTCTAGATTACCTGTAAAATGGTTTCATTTGTTATTACAGCACTATAGCTACTTATGACAGAATGTATCATAGAATTAGACTTGCAAGTCAACACCTGGAGGTACAAATAATGCATTAAAAAATAAAAACTTAATTAAAAAATGTAATTTATAAATTAAATTAAATTAAATTAAATTAAATTAAATTAAATTAAATTAAATTAAATTAAATTAAATTAAATTAAATTAAATTTTCTAACACAAGAACATTTTTCAGTTGTAATATTCACTACAGTAAAAACAATGCATGTATAACTTATTTAGCTTACAGCTTTAAAACATAGGAAAAAAATAAGCAATAACACACAACCATAAAAAATAAGTAAATAAATATGTTACTCACCACTCTAAAATATTTGGTCCGTAGGTCAAATGATGTGGGTGGCTGGAGAAAGTAACAATCTACATTGACTCAGGAGCAGAACACACTCTACCGAGAGACTCAGGCAAACTGAAGCTGAACAGCCTACAGCTCTTCACAAAATGAAAGTGGGCGGGCAAAAGGGGAAATTCTGATGTGCAATGGAGACAGGAAGCAGCATCACGGGCTCCCACCATCAACACCTTTTTAGCTACAAATAGAGAGCTGTTGTGGCAGAGAGGGTGGAAAGTGTGATATATACGTCACTCGTGTGAGCATGAACGTAAAAGGCAGCACGCGAATAAGAGAATATGGCAATAAGAGAAAGTTAATATCAAATTACACAGCAAGCGGACTTAAAAACATGAATATCATGTTACATCTTCTTGTATTAGAATAATAGACATGGAAGTACGGTCAAACAATAGAGATTAATATCTTTAAGCAGCAATCATTCTCATTTACTTTTCATTGTGCATGATTCTTATTTCATTATTTTGAGCTGTTTCTTGAGTTCTTCTATGAGTTCTTCTGGTAAATGAGAATATAATCAAGCTCGGCCAGTGTTTACAGTAAAAGCACTTCTATAATGATTCACTATTTTGCTGTAAATGCTAATGATACCCCGGGAATTTTTAGAGTAACAAAAACGATCATTTTGAGACTCTGAATCTGACAGTGTTTGCTAACTGACTCACTATCGTTCATGAAACTGGCCAGCCCCCATGTTTTTACATGAGATGCATAATAGGAGAATTCATCACAAAAATAAGAGAACTGCATTTGACCGAATGGTTTTCAGCATACCCACCTACTGCTTACAGTCTCCATGGAAATCAGGTCACTGGCTTCTCATCAGGAGCGCTTTGATTTTTTGGAAAATATTTTTTTATATACAGTATATCAAGATTAAACAGTTCTTCTCTTTTTACTGGGTTTTGTGCCAGACTGAATAAATACAGATACGTACCTAACAGTGAACAAATTTAATATAATAGTTTGCAGTCAGTTTTTTTACTTCTTATATTCACCATGGATGCACAACAATTATAACTGTTTTTATAATTATTTATAATAAATGAGCAATAAATCAGAATACTAGAATGATTTCTGAAGGAATCCCGTGACACTGAAGATTGGAGTAAAATTCAACTTATTATAAATGATATTTGAATAACATAACAGATATTTAGATTTTGTACTAATGTTGCCGTTTTACTGTATATTTCACCAAAAATATATAGTGCATTTGGAATTTATCTCCTGAGTTACAGCGGTTTGTGAGAACTAGCCCCGGTCTGCATTTTAATCAGCCATGTTCTTTTTTTTGACACATTAAACTTTATTTAGACCTGTTTGTGTTTCCTCTGAAAATCATAAACTCATTCCATTTAGATATCACCAACATGACAGGCCAACAAGTCAAAGCAACAAACATCTCTCGAAGCAGTGTCAAACATTTCTGGTCATGCAGAGCATTTCTTAAAGCTCAGACACAAACACTATAATTATGACTGAGACGGAGTTTGAGTAAAAATGTGGTAGTGGAATGATATTTTAACGATTAATTTGTAATATGAAACCTCTCACCACACAGGCAATTTCAATTTTGTAAGTGAAGTGTGAATCACCAAACTTTCCCCTCGTGTACAGTGAAAGAAACCCAGAGATTTATTGTGCGTTTACAATAACAGATACTTCATACACAGCTTATACATTTAAAATGATTTTTTATCATCATTTAATACAAGTGAAACTGGCAAACAACCTAACCTATTTTTTTTTGTAATCACACCTGTAGGTGGCCTAATTTAAATGACATTCAAAGCAGCCCACCAGGGAAAAACCCACGTGGGACAGTATGCATCATAAAGTTTTTCTATGATTGTAGGCTGAAAGACCACCAGACGACCTCAAATTTACACATGCCCACTTAAGAGTATAGTCAAAGGTCACAAACAACTATGATTCAGACTTTGACATCTGCGTAGCTTTATTACAAGCTTTAAAATTCATCCTTGATGCTGAAATTGGGTTGGTCTTCAGGTTTGAAGTCTACATTGGGGCTGCCGTCCTCGTTGAGAACACGTCTGTTGGTGTACCCCACGATGGGGTACTTCGCTTTGTACGTGCCTTTGAATATCTGCTCAAGAGACTGTAGTTGACTCTCACTGAGGCCCGTCTAAGCAAAAGCAAGAGAGACACTGTGTAAGTTCTAAAAAGTCTGGTGGAATCCAGTAAGAAACTGAAACGAATGGTTGTTTTTTGTGGCACAGTTGTGAGTTTCTTAAATTCCCAACTTACAGTGTCATGTGTGAGATCCGCTGGCTCAAGGGACATTTTGGCAACAGCTCTGGTAGAGTCTTTTCCCACGAGGGCGTTATAAGGCGCTCCCTTTCCGTAAAACTCTGGAAATCAACACACTTTGAACAAGGAACTCCCATGCCATTCTTGATTACATAAACCAATACAGTCATCAACAAAATAACAAACTACAATTTCTAGAGAGGGAAATAGATTCAAACTCAACATAACCGCACAATTTCACTATATAGAAATTCCCTAGAACAATACTAAATAGCAAAACATTTCCAGCTCTGGAAATCCCTTATTTTTTCTTCTCTCAGTTGGAAAGTTCACCCATTAAATGCAAATAGACACGTGGTTTTCAATACACTGTTTGCTTATATATAGCTTGCAAAATAGGGAACAAAGCATGTATTGAACAGTTGTCTCAGATGCAGTTCCTCAAACAATTTAATAACTTCCACCAGCACACAAAAGTCTAGAGAACGTTATATGTTGTATCAAATATCTAACCTTTTCCAGTTGTGACGTCAAACACTACACCTTTAATGGCCATGTAAATTGGTTGTCCTTCCTGTCAAGGGGGCGGGGGACGTTTAAAGGTGTTTAGTAAATGTATTTTGCATCTTGTAAACCACTTTGTCAGAAATTTCAAATGAAACTTGTTTTTGTGACACAGCACGTAGCCTACCTCGCTCCCATCGTATTTTTGCAACTCCTCCTCGGTGAACAGACGCACCGGTTTCTGTGCGGTTTTTATTTTACTCTCATTTGTGGAACAAATACTTAGTAAGGCGTATAACACAACACTACGGGTATTAAACATGTTGGACGGCCGTGCTGAGGTTGATATGTTGTAAGAACCGAGTCTGCGGCGGCAGTTTCCTTGTTGTCACGGGAGTGTATGTTTCCATTCAGTCTCTCCGAGGCTGATCTCGGGTCAGCTTTCACAGTCTGAGGTGGAAATGCTCCATTTGTTACGGAACGAAATCTGTCTTTAGGACATAATGGTTTTACATTTTAATGAATCGTTATTTGGGGTCAGATATATAGTGGACTTCTACGATTTACACTTTATTTGAAACACACTTCTGCTTCGGGAATTTTTTTAACTTCCAACCAACCACAAGTTTCTGTTTCTCCATTCACGTGAGACGGATCGGAAGTGACGCCGACGACTGAAACTCCTCCTTGAGAAGCACGTCCCTTGGCCGTTAAAAAGAGTGAATTCCCAGAGTTTAGACCAATATTTAGAACAATAGTCCATGTGCGTTAAAAAAATGTAAACCACAATGTTTAATACAGATCTTAACGTTTATATGGAAATATGATAAAATACTAAACCCCGAAACAACTTAGAGCTTTACAAATTTGTTCAACGGAGATATATTTCAACTGTGCCTCCTTTTTACATTTATTTGCAATTACAAATAAAAAAATTAAAGGGAGAAAACTTACTAAGCCTTAAATATAAAATTAAAAATAAGTATACATTTTAAATAAATGAAATTAATAAATAATAATATCAATCTTAAATATAAAAAATGTATATATATATAAATTTTATATTTAAGACTGAAATGCCAACTTTTATAACTTGAAAAAACTCTTACATGATACATTCCTTTATATATATATATATATATATATATATATATATATATATATAAACATATATTTATATAAATACATATATTAACTTATGCTTAACTTTATGCTCACTTGTAACCTGAAAAACATAATTATTTATTTCAGTTACTAGAATTATTTGAACCTTTCATCCAAAAAAAAAAACAAAGAAAAGAAAATTAATTCACTAGTTAAGTAACTGTTTCGCAGTTTAGATGGAGACTTGATGGACTGAATCACTGAATATATTATTTAAACGATTCGTTAAATAAAACATCTATTTGTTCACTACCGAAATAACTCTATTTATTAAAATAGGCTTTTACAACTAATTTAAGAAACGTGAGAACTGGTGTTGGCATGATAAGCGCGTTTACTCACAAATGGAAAAGAGCATATTTATCAAGCTGATATTAACTGATGATAAAAGTTATTTTGACACTTTGATAACTGCTTTCTCTCTCGTGTAACAGACTGACTCACATAACGCACAGTTCAACTCTAGTCCAACTGAGGGCGTGTTTGTTTAGTAGGTTCAACCCCGCATCCCGCTTTCGAATGCTATTGGTTCGCGCCATTGTCAGTCTTTAATTGCATTAAAGTCACGCGCCTCAAAGTTAAAAGGATGAACGAAAAAGTCAATGCTTCAAGGTGAACGATAACAGTTTTTTTCGTTTATTTAAAAGATACCTTACACGTGAGAACTTTCCCCAGCAATGTTCTGAAAATAACGTATTTTTTTATACAAGAAAGCCTCTCATTACAGAAGATGGAAATGATTTGTTGTTATGTTATTATAATGCAACGCTACGGCAGTGTGCTCTTACTCATAAGAGAAAACATGAATGGAACCAAGTGTGATAGAAATGTGCAAAACAGTAGATCTTTAAGAAAACTATCAAGGATAGTATCCCAAGCCCTCCCCAAACTAAAGGCTGTGATGTCACACTTGGCATGTTTTTGGCCATTGGCTGTGCCTCACTCCAGCTCCTCGAGAGGATCCGTAAGAAATGAGCCTGTGTCCTGTTACTACAAGTTGATGGCAAAGTTTAAATGCCCCAAATATTCGGAGGCGAAGCAGAATAATGAGGAGAGACGCATCTCGATCTTATCAGGAGGTAATGAAACTGGAGTGTGAAGTGCGGTTAGATCCTGCAGGACTCATTCATCTGCTTGAGCTCGCGATCATAGTAACGCAGGAAGTACATAGGAACAACTGCAGTCATGTGATAACAGCTGACCGCTGCTCTTTATTGCAGCTGGCGCATAGACAGATAATAAGAGGGGCGAAATACTGTCATATATGCGTTAACTGTATGTGTTTTATTATAATGACACTTGTTGCATTGTAGTTCAACGGTGAGGACTGTGCTGGGCCACTTGGGTCTTACCAGAAGAATGAGGTTTCTGAAGTGGAGCAAGATCAAGTCAGCTGTGACCCTTCACCAGGTCTTAACTTATTTCCTACAAATATGACAGTAATAAATAATTGTTTTTTGTTTAGGTAGATTTGTGTATATATATATATATATATATATATATATATATATATATATATATATATATGTATGCTGACACTAGAATAGTAGGGTAGAAATCCTGTGGTTAGATTCTGAGATTTTTATGATTGTTT
>JAUCMT010000036.1:19598428-19614620 GCA_032357475.1 Enteromius thamalakanensis
ATGTCATTAACTTCAGGAGTTGATTTCTATGATACAACAACATGATTCATAAACATAATTAATATATAATATCATGATATAAAACATGGTGATATGCTGCGTATTAAATATTTATTATTATTATTATGCATTTTTAAATTAATTAATTAATTTAGATGCTATAGTTTAGTTGGTACAATTGGGTTTGGTTCATTAGTATATTAATTAATAAACTTTTTCTACTTAAATTTACCTTTTGGGACAATACTGTGCATTGTAAATAAATAAATGCAAACAAAACAACTCCGCACAAGTAAATTTGCAAAGATAGATATAAATAGATATTACCTTCTAAAACATATTTCCTATTCCCATATTTCATATTCTGTGACAGAACAGTATTAATTTATTCTTTTGTTTGCATTTTATTTTTCATTAATTGTGTTGTTTAATAAAGCCATCGCTCTAGAATAAAGTTCCATTATGTATTGCAGATGAGGACGTTGTGGACAACAATCTAATGCCCATTGGTTTCAGCAAAGCTTGTGTGAAGAATGTTTTCACAGCCATCCTTGTCCTCATTTACTTGCTGCTCACTACGGTGGCTGTGTTCTTGGCCTACCAAACCATTTCAGACTTCATGGAGAAGCTCAACCATCCAGTGATGTCTGTTTCATACAAAGAGGTTGAAGAGTTTGCTGCACCGGGTGAGCTGTAATACACTGTCATTCATGGTATCTCTCAGTATCTGTATTTACAGTATCTTTCATCTTTTTTTTTGGAAACAGGAATTGCTTTATATCCCGGGAAGGCGCAGTTATTAAGTTGCATGCACCACTATCACGACAACATTCCACCTCTTATTGCATTAGACAGACCAGGGGATAGAAACTGTATAAAAGAGAATGTTATTTACCACGGCCCATATTCAAACCAGACGCAAGTATGTTTTTAGACTTTCCTAAAACAAATATGGAAGAAATGGTGCTATTAATAATCTTTGACGTAACATGTCTGTGGCAGAAGCGAGCCGTAGTGGTCAGAGGGCCGACTGATGTGAGGAACCGAGAACTTATTTTCCTCCAGTTCAGCCGGAATGAAACCGAAGAGGATTTCAGTGCAATCAGTTACATGATTTTTGCCCAATTTAGCGACATGCATGAAAGGTAAAGCTATATTGACATGTTTAGCATGGATCAGATCTCTTTTGCTGTTTGTATAAAAGCGCTTCTCTTACCAGCTCCGATAAGGCTGCTTTTATGATGGACTGTGAAAGGAATTACTCAATGTGGACCTTTTCTGGAGGCTTTCGGACATGGGTCAAAATGTCTTTGGTCAAGACGTCAGGAAGAGGAAACGAATCAGTTGAGTTTAGACAAGAGGTAATGTTTCATCTATAGTACCATGCATTCAACGATTCATTTCCCCAAACCCCTCCAGTGATTGGACGATTTCATTGAATGCAGAGCTTTTAAAAGCGCTAACAAGTGGGCGGGCAATGCGCTAATGTCTTCGGTTGACTTAAACTATGAAATGACTTAGAATTGGTTTTAAAAACGACTCTTTCAATCATTTAGAGTCAACTCTTTCTTTTTTAGAGGTGCACTTTCACATTTGTTTTCGTTCACTTAGTGTGTTACACACCGCATGAAAGGTCATTTTCAAAAATCCATAACAGGAGCACTTTATAATCATACGTTTGATCCACAAATACTGAATATTTGATTAACCATCCATGTTTGTTTCAGTCTAACGTGGTGAAGTATATCGACAAGAGGCCTCCACAGGAGCAAGCCAACGAGCTTTTCTTTGTTGTCTTCCAATGGCGAGACCCATTTATACAGCAAGTCAAAGATGTAAGTGTACATATTATGAAACTTTTATTTACCAAATTGTCAGAACATTTTAAACATCCGAACAGTCTAATCAAGTGTGCCTTATGTCTTTGAACAGATAGTCACAGCTAACCCGTGGAACACCATAGCCATATTGTGTGGCGTCTTCATGGCTCTGTTTAAAGCCGCAGACTTTGCCAAACTCAGCGTTAAGTGGATGATCAAAATTCGTAAAAGACACTTAAGGTCAAAAATGAGAGAACTGAATCAAATAAGCTAAATCTTTTCCCATTCATCTGAAAAAACACTGCAGCATTTTGAATTATGAGCATCAAACACTTTCAGAGCAAAGAGTCTCCTACACTTTCGTGACAACTGTGCTGATGTTGTATCGTACATTTAGTTTTAACTGGATTTTAATTTGTTATTGTAAAGTGAGAGCTCGTAGTGAAGAGTGAATGCTGAGCCATGTGTTCTGCAGGACAAGGGCAAAGTGTATTCATGTGGGTTTGACACTGAAATATTAACTATTCACACCAGCTCACTGTTAAAATGATGACTAAGAAGGGATTTCGCTGAAACAAAAAGGCTTTTAATGACAGGGACCTTTGGTTAAGTTTCATCTCACAACAATCAATAAATAACTACTGCAGGACATACAGTGACATAGACATTCTCTAAAGACGGGGATCTTGTCTTACTGTTGTTTTATTTCTTTTTTTTTCTTTTGCTATCAATGTGAATGAGAAATTTTATCATTATGACACATGTTTTATAAACCCACACAAGTCGTATTAAATCATTTCACTGTTATAAAAACATTTTAAACTTATATCTGTTGTTAGGCACCCTGTTTTTTGTTTCTTGTAATGTAAATATATCTGTTTAGGATATGTGTGGAAATGCATCATCCCAAATTTTACTGACACTTATATTTTATTATTATTATTATTTTTTTTTTTTTAAATTAAGTTACTTGGATATTCTTCCAGTGAATGCAGCTGAATCAAGAACGTTATGGCTTTGACTGTTTTAAATTCTACTAATTAATAATTCAACAAGAATACGCATTTATTTTCCAATAACTGTTTTTGCACTTCTTTGTTTATAATAATAATAATCAAGCAAAGAGCATGTTTTTCTAGTTTTGCTGTTAAAAGCCGTTTTTGTTTGATATTAAAGATACATTAAAAATATGCTGGGTATGTATTACTATATTTTATACTCGCACTGTTTTTTGTCAGCTTTGTTTTTTTTGTTTGTTTTTATACCGCTGACCGTTATTTGATGACTTTTACGCTGAAATGTTGGCGGCCATTTTGAAACGGATCTGTTTTTTTCCTTTTTCCGGTAGCAAGTTACCTCCATAACGTTTCTAAGAAGCGCGGATTATAATGTTGTGTTTATTTGGGAGTCGGAAGAAATGCATTCTCTGCGTGAAATAAGAGGTACACACGAAACCGAACTTGTCTTTATTCACCTTGTTGTGTCGCTCACTTTATTTAAATTCCAGGCCATGCAATGTGTTAGCCTGAACGCTAAACATCTGCACGAGCCACACCGCTGTACGCACACTTAGCCCTTTCTTTCTATTTTATTTAACATCCTTCAGCAGTTTAAACACCTGTCCTCTCGCAGTAGTCTGTCCATTGAGGTTTAGAGTAATTATTCTTACAGATACATTAACCAGTGAACAGATTTGTAACAAACAGTTAACTGCTGGAAGGAGGAGTTGCCCCTGCTTCATACTGATAGATTTGGTTTCACCCCGTTATTATATCACCAATCTCTTTTGCAGGAGACGAGAGAGTCTCTCGCTTGGCAGTATTTGAAAAGGACATGTGGTTAAGATCTGTTTAAAGTATTGTTGTTAATCTGTGGCACTTATGGAAAGTAATTCTCAGGTTTAGTCTCTCTGACGGTATTGAGGTTGTGCCGTTTGCAAATAGTGGAAGTTAAAATCTTTTCACTGTGACGCAGATTAATCTCGTGCACTTTTTTTTTTGAGCACGCCAATTCATAGTTTCATATCTTAAATTGTTACTGCTACATGAGATCTTACCCCATTCAAGAGTTAAGTGTGCTCTGTTACTGAAAGCATCACTAAAATATGGTGATATTTCATGTAATAAGGTTATCACGGGCTCCTTGAAGCACATTTCTGCTTACTAAATGAGTTTTTATCCCCTTTAAATGGATGCACCGTCCCAAGATTAAAAATAGCTAATTGTTTACCTAATTTCATGCCATCCCAGATATATTAAGTGTGAATTCACAAATGCGATATTATTTGATATTAAGTTATAAACAACTGTGATTTCAATTTACATGTATTTTCAGTTTTGGGTGGTCCATTTAATGCATAAGATTCACAATATGTGGCCAAGGTCCGACAGTAATGTGTCAAAATGATTATTTTTTATAATTCGACTGAATTTTATATGTATTATGCTTTATACAATGCACATTAATTTTTTTAATAACTATCTATCTGTTCACCTTCTGTTACTGACGTTTCACATATGCAAACAGCAGGAATAGACCACTTTTGAGGGCATTCCCCAAGAATGCATTTTTTGCATTTCCGTGCACTGTTGTTCAGTTGTTATTTTATATAAACAACATGCATTAAAGTGACACGTTTGACCACTGTGTCTTGCAACACAGCGTTCTATCAAAGGTCAGTTTTTCTTTAATGCAAAACATGTACAGTCCCTTACACTGTGTTTGTGCATTGGGATTTTCCATACTCTGTTTGTGAATCGAGCATGCTAGGACACGACCCTGCTGTGGTTTTGTGGTTGGCTTGTGTGTTGCGCTCTCAGCACACTGCATTTAGCTTCTTGACTTGAGTGCTGTCCCTGAATTGTGTCCTCTGGCGTCCCGCAGTGGAGCCAGAGCCACTGACTCCCTTTCCTTCCTTATGGAGTCTCTCCAACCTCATGCATTGCTGATACCACACGATCTAATGAACGATTTGGCAAACCCTTACACGAGCCTTTGCAGAGTATGAAATAAACAAGAAATCTCAGTCGTCTTTGAGCTATGTGCATGGCTGAGTCTGAATGCTGTCACTGGCTACATTTTAGCCAGTGCTGCATATTCAGTCAATGACAGTCTTACTAAAGAGAAACTTCAACGTATCAAACAGATTTCTGACTGTTTATGAAGATCTAGGCCTATATATAATTATAATCATGTCATATTAATTATTCATCCAATAGTTTTATTTTTGGTCCATAAACATATACACACACACATATATATATAAGTGTGTGTGTATTTATATATTATTTTATACATCTAAATCCAATTTTGTAGTGTATACTGACTATTTAGATGCATATGAGTGTGTTTGGGGATGAAACAGGAAATAAGAAATATTAATTTTAAAAATAATTGTTTATAATAATTGTAATTATTTGCCACTTTTAATATGCTAATGTGATTATTTTATTTATGTATTTTTTGCAGAACCCTGTTTATTTGTGGTGGCCTGAGATATAATAATCATTCAACATGGTTAAAGAACTGAAATGCATTCTTTGTGAAACTGTCTACAGCTCCAAACAGGTAAACCATCATTTCTGCTCGAATGTAACAATTGAAGTCCTTGCGTGACAAACTGTCATTTTCTTGTCCATGTCGGCACATGTCTTGATCTGTGTACATTCGTTGTTCCTTTGAGACTTTTGGTGGGTCTTGCATATAAAAATAAAATGTCAAATTGAACCCATTTAGAGATTTGATTGTAATTCACGTAATTTCACAATGCTATATTTGAATGATTTTTTTGTTGTTTTCAGGAGATGGAAGAGCACATGAGAAGTATGCTGCACCACCGGGAGTTGGAGAATCTGAAAGGCTGGTAAGAGCCCATGTTACACACCAGTGTTACAAACTGTCATGTAATCCAACCTTTTGTACTTTTTTAGTTTTTTAGTACTGAGTAATTCTTGTTAATTTTGTTAATTTCAATAATTTAGCTATACTTCTGCATGTTCATGGTTTGCTGGTATTCTAATGTAAGTAAATGGTCACTTAATAGACAGGTAAACAGATATTTAATATTGTTTTATTAAGTGTTTATTTTTTTGTCTTTTTATTTTTTTCGGATAAAAAACTACTACATATTACTACATATGCTTAAATATAAGTACAATGTAAAAGCATGTATGTACACAATAACTGCATTGAATTAAATTATTAATGTAAGTACATAGTAGTTAAGGCCACTTTATATAAAGTGGGTTGCAAAATATTTTGATCTTTTATTTCAGATATTTAGAAATTCACTCCACGGTTCAGTTAAAATCATTTTAAAAAGATCCGTATGCAGGAAACATAAACTACGAGGTTCATGGAAAATATTTCATGAAAAGGTGTGGAATATGGTTATGGTCAAAGATGAAAACGTGTATTTTAAGGCACGTGCCTCTATGGATCAGTGTGTAGATAAGCCAAGGCAGCTGCCTTAACCCGAGAGTATATATATAGGGACATTGGAAACAACTGGCGAGGCCAACAAATGACAGCTGCCTCATGTGACAATATTGTACGTCTCTGGAATGTGAAAAGTGAGAGTGACATTCTCAAATGGGGACGATATTGAAATATGGAGTCCCAACACATAACCACGATTATAAGAGGTTTGTCATATTTTAGCTTGTTGCATCTTTGTAATAATGATTAATGTTTAAAGCATTAAGCAGAGCCTTAATTTAAAAGAGGAATCAATCATTTGTTTAATCAAGTGGAAATTAGCTGCAGAACATAGAAATAATCACACAAAATGAATAGTTCACCCAAAAATGATCATTTACTCATCCTCAAGTAATTTCAGATTTCTTCATAATTTCTTTAGATATTTTGAAGAAAGTTTGTAACCAGGCTGTTTTGGGTCAACATTGACTTCCACAGTATTTGTTTCCTACTATGGAAGTTAATAATGACCCAAAACAGCCAAACGTTCTTCAAAATATCTTCCTTTGTGTTCAGCAGAGATCCCAATTCATACAGATTTGGAAGTACTCCAGGGTTAGTAAATTATGACAGAATTTTCATTTTGGGTAACTATTCCTTTAAAAACTGTTGACTGCAAAATGGCAAGCTGCCATGACCCAATTTTTCAAGGGACAGACCATCTGCCAGCAGCAAGTATCTATCAGCTCACAAGTTTGGCACTATAGACAGGAACTATGGCAGGGAGGGGTTTTTGAGGCGGCAACTGTAAGCAGCTCGCATTTCAGCTAGCCAAAGAGTCCCACCCTTGCTGCAGCCCTAAAGAACAGAGGGTGGGGGGAATGCGAATTTCACACACCAAAATCCAACAGCTCTCCCAACCCTGGTCTCAGAGCACAGCGGACTCCATCATGACAGCGTGCTAAGGCTCAGCAGCTGCTGAGAGGGTGGTCACCCCTCTGAGCTCAGGATCTCCCAGCTCCTTCTGTTCTTTCCTGTTCATTTTCAACCATTTGTGAAGCCCCTAAAGATACAAGACAAGATCAGGAAGATAGGGTTTAATTTCCCTTTTTAGTAACGAGTTGGATTTTATTTTATGATTGAAAAGTCAGTTTGCCTCCTGATCTCTTAAAAACCTTTGCTCATTAGACAGCCGCTCAGAAGCAGTAGCTATGCCTGAGGGAAGTATTGAGCAGCCTATGTTACCCTCCGTCCCCAGGGACTGTGGACACACGTGCCGGGTCTGCGGCGTAACGGAGGTGAGCCTGACTGACTATGCTAGTCACATCTCCAGCCCTTTACATAAACAGCGTGTTGAGGATCAGAATAACCAACCCAGAAAAGAAGACAAAGATGAAGAGTACTTCAGCAAGGACATCGTGGAGCTTATAGAGAAACGCAAAGAAATGATCAGGTGAGTCTTTGCTTCGCTTTCTGCATTGATGGTAGTTGCGGGTCTGTTATCTAGTGATTAATAGCATAGTAGTGTTTAAATCAGTGGTGCCAGACTCAGTCCTTGGAGTTCAGCTCCAAACCCTTCTTAAACACACCTGATCCAGCTAATCAAGTCATTAAGGCTTATTTCTAAACTACTTGGTATGTGTGTTGGAGCACACGGTTTGAACTAAACTCTGCAGGGCTGCAGCACTCCAGGAACACCAAATCTTTGTCGCTGAAGTGTGTTTTCTTGGTGTTTTAACTGTGTTTATTACCACAACACCAGAAGTTCTATATTAAACTATTCAGCATACAGCTCTGTCACTGGAGTCTGGTGTCATGTGAGGCCAAAAACAGCCATGACTGCAACACTTGCACTCTCACACTCTTGGATGCATACCACACCGTGCCTTTCAAACTCAACCCTTAAGCAGTATGGGCACTGTGTCTTTAAATAGTCTGACCTCAACAACTATTTTTACACACTGTGCTGTTTAAGTGAAGTGTTAGACATTAATTATTGACAGAAATCCATTGCTGTTTTGCCAAAGTCTTAATAAATTCTTAAATAATGCATTATTTTATCTGTTTTTAATTCATCTTTATTTTTGACGTTGTTTTCCATTGATCAGAATTAAGGCTGTACGTCACTTACCCTTTCTGTGGTCAGCCATTAATAATTTCTATACAATATCTCAATCTTTTTTGTGGTCAAAAAAGGTCATGATCAAATCAAGACAGAAATAATACTAAATTAATAAAAATATCAGTAGTTCCTTTTTGTTACAAGTGTTCCAGTGAAGTGAGTTTGATATTGAAAATGTGACACAGTTACACTGATTTATTTCATGGATGCAGCGTGTGTGGTTTAATCATTTAGTGTTGAATAAGCAAACTTTGATTCTGAAATGAGATTTTTCTGAGCACAGTAAATGAAGGTCCTGAATGTGGATAATTTCAAACTGTATCCCATCATGTGCCACACACTGGAAGACAGGGAAAGGCATTATTCTTAGCCATTTTAATGATCTTATTTGTAAACTGTTACTGTAAAGAAACATGCTTTTGTGTTTAACCTCTTTTTAAATGGATGTGGTTGACCTGTCCTCGTTGCGTGTGTCAATACCATTTTTGGCAGTTGAATCATAGTATGTCACCATTTTATACTGAACTCTGCTAGGAAAGAAGAGGCTTCTGCAAAGCAGGCTCAAGAAGAGCAGGAGCAACACAGGAGGTGGCAGGAGCTTCGGACTCAGTGGCTTGGGCCAAGGCCTTCGATGTACCAGCAGTGTGGCCCTTGGGACCGGTCCTATGCCAACTTTCCACAGATGCCCAAAAGGGGCAGAGGCTCCAATTGGCAAAATTTAAGATTTTCATCCCCTGAACGTGGTAAAAGGTTCAGCCGAGATGTTAGATGTGCCACGTGGCATGCTGAAGGACCGCCTGACTGGCAGAAATGGGAATCTTTTGGACGTCAGGGAGGGAGTTTGCACAACCAAGGAAACTTATGGGGTGGTAGACAAGGTGGTTATGGTGTCTGCCCTCCACATCTGAGGAACCAGTTTCCCTGGAACAACAACCAGTTTAATGTCCCTTGGAGGGGAAAATATATGCAGACACCACCACCTAGGTTTTTTAAACCGTCTGGCAAAGAGCCTCAGCAGACACCCAGCAGTTCTGAGAATCCGACACCGGGTGAACAGAGTGTAGAGGAATCTGGTGGAGAGCATGATACTAACAAAGGTACGGGTCAGAAATCAGAGAAGGCTCATCGATGGGCACCATATCCACCATCTAAATATGGGGATCCTTCATCTCAGACTAACCTTCAGCCAATGTCAGATGTGGAATCTCCTCAAGCCTCTACGGCACCAAGTTTCAACAAGGGCAGTCAGGACATGGGGAGGACATCTCTGGCAGACCTAAGAAATCGGCAGTGTGAACCTAAAGAGAGTAATTGCAATGAGCAGAAGAGTTCCTTCAAGAACATTGGCAATACTAGCATGGACAGTTTTACCTACACCTCCACCTCCACCACTAGGACAACAGAGAAGCCTGACAAGCTTGCTGAAGATGGTTCAAAAAAGAATCTCAGACAAACAGGAAGTCAAGACTTTGTCAACTCCAAAGGTTTTAAGCATTCCCATTCAATCTCTGATTTCCCACAACATGCTACTTCCAATGCAGGGCAAGATAGTCTGCTGTCAGAGATGCTGCGAAAAGCCGAAGAGACATTGCTTAATAGAAATAACCCTAATGACGTATCTGGTACAGAGAGCTGCCTCAAAGCATCAAAGGCTGCGCCTCAAATGAAAGCGCGAGTGGAGAGTACAGAGTTAAATAAGAATAAAAAATTACATGAGAGTAAGATGAATCTGAACAAGAATAAAAGTCAAGAAAGATTGGGTTTTGTGCAATGTTTTAGCAATGACCAAGAGCAGTTAACCAGTACTCAGACCTCAGTACAGTTTGGCAATCTGCGTAAAGACTGTAGGCCATCTCTGCAATCTTTACAAGTTAGTACCTCCACTATGGACCACGAAGATGAAGAGGAGTGTGGTGAAATGGAAGAAGATACTCACTTACTAGTACAAGATCAAGTCATGGATGCACTTGATGAAGGTTTATGCTCAGGTGGTGAGGGGTCCCACAGCAGTCCGTCCCAGCAAACTGCTGGTGGCTCTGTTCCCTCTCTAAGTAAACTTGCATTGCCTGCATGCCTCCAAAGGGATCTGAATCGTCATATTGGCCCCAAAGGCAAGGCAGCATCCCATGAACCCAACTTGAATATTGCCAGACGTATTAGAAATGTGAGTGGCACACGAAGAAATGAGACTGAGAAAGACGCAGGACTTAAACCGACCTTGCGACAGCTGATTAGCTCTTCTGGCTCAAGGCGGAATGTGAACTGGGATCAGGTCTACCAGGAAGTCAACCGGAAGAAGCAGGGCAAGGGCTTACCAAGGTATTTCATGAGTAGTTCTTCATTTTCTGTTTACGCACATAAAATGTATACTTTATAGCTTAATTTGTCCTGAATCTTTTCAGATTTGGTATAGAAATGGTGCCCTGTGAACCTGAGGGTCCGAATCAGATGGATAGTGATAGTGTACCTCTTACTGAGGGCTTTCATTGGGACTCGCTGTTTGAATTTAGTCAAGTGCCTTCCCGCAAGCGGAGCTTGTCTGAAAGCAATGTGGTCAAAGAAAGTGCTGCTGGGACCAGCTCCCTCCCCAAAGCTGTAGACCCAGTGAGGGGCTCTCCTTCCTGTGGCCCCTCACAGCCACCGAGGAGAGAGGAGCTGAACTCCACAGGTCGTCTAGAGAATCAAGGTTCCAAAGAGCCTTCTAAGGGCTCTGAGGAAGTTGAAGACGACGGTGGTTGTATATCAGAGTCTGAACTGATTGACACTCAAGGAGCTGGGAAGAAACGCAGAGCTCCTGGGGTAAGCTTCATACTCTACTATGGTTTATGCTTGACAATATGCAATATTAATGCAAGAAGAAATTAAATTTGTTTCTTGCCATTATCTAACTATTGGGTCTTTCCACTAGGATGTTGTGTCTCCAGGGATTCCAAATGAAGATAGGAAAAACAAGAGGCAAAAAATTAAGGCTAAGAAAGGTAAGGAAACTATTTTATGCTATTTTTGTAAACCGAACAACACAGTGTCTTTGAGTATTTTAATATTTCTGTTCATTGTGTTTTGCAGAACGCTCGCAAGTGGATCAGTTGCTGGCTGTGTCTCTACGTGAGGAGGAGCTTAACAGCTCTCTTCAGGCTGTGGACAACAATCTTATTCAAGCACGTGCTGCCCTGCAAGCTGCCTATTTAGAAGTACAGCGCTTGCTAGTGGTCAAACAACAGGTAAGACGGTAGCTCTAACAGAAATGCATGTTGTTTTCAAATCTCAATGGGTTGCCTCTTGATTTTACTTTTTTTTTTATTAACAATTTTACAGGTAACAACTGAGATGAACTCTTTGAGAACAAAGCGCATTGAAATTCTTCAAGGAATGCAAGGTATGCAAATCAGAAGGCAGGAGTCATGTAATCATATTTGTGACCTTGGACCACAAAACTTCTTCAAGTCTTAAGTCACTGGGGTATATTTGTAGCAAAAGCCAAAATTTACCTTTATGACTGGTTTTGTGGTTTAGGGTCAAATTTATGAATGAAGTAAAAGGTAAATGATAAGGAAAGTCAGATAAATACTGCATATCCTTTCGTACTGTACAAATGATCTTTAAAGGTGGTTTATGGCCAGTTTGTAGTATGCATCAGGTATGTTAAGAGAGAAGACAGTAAGAGCCTACTGATAATAAAATAAATATGGACATCAAATTCTTTTTCAGGTGAATTTGAATCAAAAGAAAGAGAGAGAAAGAGTGCCGAAACGTCTTCATCAACCCAAGTTTCTCAGACCACCGCCAATCCTGTTCCTGTTCCTGTTCGAACAGCTGCTCACTCATCCTCTTTAACCTCTTCACTGCCTGTTACCATCAAACAGGAGCCCATCTCTCAATGTAACCCCATTCCTGAGCCTAAACTTGTCAAAAGCCCTGTCCCTGCGCCTCAAAGTACCACATCTGTCCAAACTGTGTTTGCAGCTTGTCAAACAGGTAGGTTCCAATCACTGAATTTCAGCTTCGATATTGCCATTTCCAGCAGTACTGAATGTTTATTTTTCATTTAAAACAGATATTAACTTCAACTTTAAGATGAAGGCTTCACAAGACACCACAAGCATGGCTTCCTCAACAGCAGCTTCCTCAGTTCACAGATTACAGCCGTCACCCGTTAAAGAAATTCATCGAAATTCGAGCTCTCAAGAGGGGTTAGCCAACCCGTCTTCCTCACTAGTGTCTGCAACCCTGTCTCCTAAGCCGCTGTCTCCTTCTAACCACCTAGAAACTAATCCAGTTAAGCGCGTTCGAAAGCTAAAGAAGAGAAAGTGTCTTAATAAAGCAAAGTTGAACGAGCAGCCTGAAATCAGCGAATCTGAGCTTGATGCAGAGCGTCCCGCACCTCGACCTGCCCGCAAATATCGACCCCAACGGCGGTCCAGCAGCAGCCATGTCTCACCCCCAACACCAGAAGAGAAAGATGAGAATGAAGATATGGTGGTGACAGAAGCTTCAAAGGCACAACCACATGGAGCCAAGCTAGCAACACCACCGCCAGTCAATGAAAATCACTCCGACTCCTCTGAACTGGAGATGGTGGAGCTTCCACCACCTGATATTGATATCGTCGATCTAGATTCTTCAGACCCAGATGAGATGCCTGAAAAGACGACTAAGGATACAGCTGCTGCAAACACAAAAGAGCATGCTGTCACAGACCCTCAAAATCTTGCCTGCAATGAAGTTACCTCTACTAGTGAAATTGACAATAGCAGTATAGGCAAAACTTGTGAAAGGTAAGCCTCGTGGTTTGAATTGGGATTTTTGCTAAACAATTCTTCTTAAAATCTTATAGTAGGGTGTCCATTCCTGTGCCTGGAGGGTTTGCATAGTTTAATTCCAGCCTGACGCTAATCTAGAGATCATTCATAATACTAAAGACCTTGATTAGCTGGTTCTGGGGCCGGTTGCACCACCTGGACGTAAAAAAGCTGGGTCCTACTTTGGACTTAGTTACGTCCAGCTTCCAACGTCCAGTTGCACCTTCAAAAACTACAACCAGGCGCAGCTACGCTCCGGCGTAGACAATGCACATTCTCGCAGACACGTTATTTTTCAGTTATAGATACAGCTGAGACGAGCTGGTGCTTCAACAAGTGAAGTCACACGCGCCTTGATTTAATTGAAACATTTATTAACAAGCCCGTTTTTCTATCTGATACGTTCCATGACAGATTTCTTCAAACAAACATTAAAAATTAAGGTGACAGGTTAAAAAAAAAAAAAAATTATTTAGCCTTTAAAATCACGTTTTGTTGACTCTTTAATTCATGGACATTTAAACTGATTTTTTATTTGAGCTATTTTGTTTCTGAAAAAATGCACTTCAGCCTCTCTGCACAACCTTATCCCACATTTATTATTATAGCGCATTGTTAACATGTAAACATTGTTATAGGCTTGAACTGTTTTAGTAGGTATATCTATAGTTTTATTTTAGACGTGTCATGGTGGTTTGAAAAGCCTAAAGTGATCAAACATTGTTTATGATCCGCTCACTGCTGCTGATGGACGCTTGTTCGTTAGCCTACTTTAAAAAACAAAAACTTATATTTAACGAACAAAACAATACTCCAAACATTTATCAAAATTAACTGCATAAAAAAACAAAACAAAATATAATAAATTGACATTAAACACAAAACTGAACTATTTTAATTTCATTTTCTTTGTGTGCAGATTAATGTCCGCCTATGCATCTTATGTTTTAAAAATCTTGTAGGCTATCTCCGATAAAACATGACATTTGGGGAAATGTTGTGTTAATGTTGATACACAACAGCATATGATAGCAATATAAGGTACCAACTTTTACCATACAATGTTTAAAAACTCAGAAAATATGCTGTTTTTTTATTTCCTGAAAAATAATGGTTTTGGAGATGGAGCCAACACCGAGCTTCATGATTGTCTGCTGTAAAAATTAACAAACAGACATGAATCCTAAAAACTACTAATCTCGGAGCAAATCATGATTTTTTACTGTACACCTACCTCTGACTAGGCAAAGGATTTAGTCTCAGACATAGTTTGACACGCTGATATGGTGCAACGGGTATAAATTTTACGTAGTTGCTGGTGCAACCGACCCCTTAATTTGTACCTCATGCAGGCGTAGGTGTTTCGTGTGTGCATCCTCCCGTGCAAGATATTTTGTCACATGTGTTGCACTGTGCCGACCCAAGCTTTTTTAGTGTGAAATAAAGCCACACTTTTGAGCGCCACTTACTGTGCTCCATAGCTGCAACTGAACAAGCGTGCGGCAAGCACTTCCGGAAATACGGTGGCCACAATGGAAACCAAAACTTGTGTGTTTGGAACCAATGATCGGAATAGAAAACAAATTTTATAAAAGATTCCAATGGAATCGTTATTTTTTTTAACAGTTCCAAGTTGAAACCGGTTCTCGATGCCCAACCCTAGTTAGGGGGTGAGGGTGGAGCCTGGTATAGATGTAACATAACCCCCTCCCGAGGTGGGGCCTCTCCGATGCCATGGTAGTCGACCCCTGCCTCTGGGTGCAGGACAAAGAGGGTAAATTTTGTGGAGTTCCTCCAACAGTGTGTCATCAAGCATGTCCTCTCTAGAAACCCAGGACCTCCCCTCTTGGCAAAAAACCTTCCCAGTCTACAAGGTATTTCAGTTTCCCACCACTGCATTGGGAACCTCGGATTTCCTTCACTTTGTAGATCATACCCTTCTCTACGACCATAGGAGGAGGAGGGTCCTCTTCACCAGGTTCTGTGGGAATGAGAAGAGGATCAAGGTAGGGTTTGAATAGTGAAACATGGAATGTAGGGAGAATTCTGTAGTGACGTGGAAGTTGAAGACGGTAAGTGACCGGATTGATCTGCTCCACAATTGTGAAGGGACCAACAATCCTGGGACTTAGCTTCCTACAGGGCAGGCGTAGGCGCATATCCCGTGTGGATAACCAGACCTTCTGGCCGAATTGATACGCTGGAGCTTCGGATCACCAGGAATATGCGTTGGTCTTCTGCCTACGCACTACCCTTTGGAGATGTTGATGAGCTTCGTCCCAGACCCTCTCACTCTCCCGGAACAAGTAATCCACAAAAGGCTTCTCCTCCTCCATCTGCTCCGCCTTGGAAGGCATCTTCGTCATTTGATTCGCCCTGGAGGGCATCTCCTCCGTCTGTTCAGCCCAGATGGGCATCTCCACCATCTGCTCCGCCCCTCTTTAGATTTTTTGTTGCTGCCCCGCATCTGGAAGCCATGCTTAAGGGAAAAGCTCTGTAACGTCTGTGTTTATGTTTTGATAAGTGTTGCACGAACACTTAAAAAAAAAAACATGTTGGTGCTACATATGGTGAAACATCAGCAGGGTTACGTTAAGTAAAAACTGTATCTCTTCTTCGTGTAAATTATAGTTTAAGTGCTTTTGCGCTAGATCTGTTCACTTGCTACTCGCTAGCATCACATTGCGCAATCACCTCAATGAACAATAGTGATTAGTTCTATGGCGCTACTTTAGATTAGCTTTAATTACACGGTGTGAATAACAGTACAATATTACATTAAGTGACTGTTCTGGTTTTCCGCGAATTTTTTCAAACGTAATTTACTGTGGTTTTTACTTATACAAATCTATATTTTTTTAATACAAAATTATTTTAGCTGTTTATATCTTAACCACTTAATACACAGGCTGAATATGCCAGTGTATTTTTTTCAAACAATATATATATATATATATAATTAGAGATGCACCGATTGCAAATTTCTTGGCCGATTCCGATTTCCGATTTTACAGTAGGTGTGACCTGCCGATTCC